>JAJOOS010000754.1:0-39734 GCA_029582725.1 Solanum chiquidenum | reverse complement strand
ATATGTATATGCTTCAGTTTTCAAATGTCACATTATCAGTATATAATTTTTACACTCTCAGATTTGCATGTCAGTATTTTGAGCTATTCAACATTTTAATATTTCAGTTCTGTGTGTTAGATATACATATTTAGTTGGGAATAATCTTATCACCGAGTGGACTAGGGTTTCAGCGTACCTTCATGGTCTAAGAACTACGTTCCCATGTAGGTTTAGTCCCCTCTGTGGGCATAATTTTTACTGATCACGCCAGTCGTTACTTTGTACCCCTGGCAAGGTATATTGGGTCCTCTCGATGGGTGTACACATCCGACTCCACGTTTAGCTAATGTGGCTTTATGTCGGTTAATAGTAGCTCCCACAGTCAAAATCTTAGTGCATTTAACCAGGTTTTCAGTACATATTTCAGTATTCAGTTCATCATGTCATGTTCATGATTAGTACTTGGTCATTGCATTTAGTTTGGCTTTTTAGTATTTACAGTATTGCTCCAGCTATGCTTTGTTCAGCTTTCATATGTTTGTCCATCTCAGTATCTATATCTTGCATGCTCAGTACATTCAAAGTAATGACGCATACTCTGCTCTACATCATTTTATGATGTAGTTTCAGGTACTCTGCATCCAGATCACGCTTAGATCGGTTCCCGATCTGTATTAAGCAGCTTCAGTGACGAGTCCTCATACTTCCAGAGACAATAGACATGTTTTCATTTCAGTATTTACATTTTTGTTTCAGTTTTGTTAAAGTTAGTTGGAGGCATGTCCCAACAACTCAAATCAGTTAGAGGATTTTAAGACATAGTAGTAGAATCTGCTTGGATTGTTAAGTTTAATATTTCAGTTTTTATTAAACTCTTAGTATTGTTTATACATTCAGTCTAGTTGGGTATTCCCCATTTTTCAGATAACCACTGTTTAGGTTTCGCATTGGTCTTGATTACTTAGTTATCTTTCAGTATGCTTATGACATGCCAGACACAGGGTTATATTGGGGTCACTCATGATCCTAGGTCCCATGTTACGTCAAGGGGGTAGCCTCAGGGTATGACAAACTTGGTATCAGAGCATTTGGAATAACAAATACTACTACCACTTTCACGGACCTAATGCACTGGGTGTTCAAATAGTATTTAGACTTCTTCGTCATCGTCTTTATCGATGATATCCTCATTTATTCTTGGACTGAGAAGGACCATGCACCTCATCTGAGAGTTTTTCTACAAATTCTCGAAAATAGCCGATTATTTGATAAGTTCAACAAACGTAAATTTTGGTTGCAGTAGGTCACTTTCCTTAGTCATGTGGTATCCAACGAAGGGATCCAAGTGGATTCTCATATAATTGAGGCAGTGCAACACTGGCCCAGACCCACCTTTCCAATAGATATATGAAGTTTCTTGGGTTTGGCCGATTATTATAGGAGATTTGTTGAAGGAGTTTCATCCATAGATTTGTTGAAGGAGTTTCATCCATAGATTCCCAGGGGGAGATGGTGTGCTTTGTTACCAGGGTCGCTTATGTGTTCCTAATGTGGGTGAGTTGAGGTAGCAGATCATTACAGAATCTCATAACTCCAGGTATTCCATTCATCCAAGTGCCATTAAGATGTACTATGATTTATGGGAAGTTTTTTGGTGGAACGACATAAAAAGGGAAATAGCAGATTTTGTGGCTAAGTGTTCTAACCGTTAACAGGTTAAGGTAGAACATAAAAAACTAGGAGGTATGGCTCAAGATTAACATTCATACATGGAAGTAAAAAGTGATAAAATGGACTTCATTACGAGCTTACCTCATACTCGTAGACAACATGAATCCATTTGGGTGATAGTAGACAGAGTAACTAAGTCCGCTCACTTCTTGGCTGTCAGGACTATAGATTCAGCGAAGGCCTACGCTAAACTCTATATCAATGAGATAGTTAGGTTGCATGGGGTACCCTTGTATATCATCTTAGATAGAGGTACTCAGTTTACCTCTCATTTTTGTAAATCATTTCAGAAAGGTCTTGGTACACATGTAAATCTCAGTACAACATTTCATCCATAGACGGATGGTCAGGTAGAACGTACAATTCAGACATGAGAGGACATGTTGAGAGCGGCGTGAACTTTTTTAATGGTAGTTGGGATGATCACCTACTTCTCATAGAGTTCGCCTATAATAATAGCTTTCATTCCATTATTCTGATGGCCCTGTATGAGGCACTATATGGGAGTATATGCAGGTCCCCAATTGGTTGTTTTGAAGTAGGTGAAGCCGCCTTTATAGGGCCAGATTAAGTTCATGAGGCTATGGAAAAAATTCAACTGATGAGAGATAGACTAAAGACAACTCAGAGTCGTCAAAACTCGTATGCAGATGTGAGGAGAAGGGACTTAGAGTTCAAAATATATGATTGGGTTTTCCTAAAGGTGTCACCTATGAAAGGATTGATGAGATTTGGCAAGAAAGGGAAGCTCAATCCTAGATATATAGGTCCTTACAGAATCATGAAAAGGGTTGGTAATGTGGCATATGAGTTAGAGTTTCCAACAGAACTAGCAGCGGTTCATCTAGTCTTTCACATTTCCTTGTTGAAGAAGTGTGGGGTGATCCGACATTAATAGTACCATTAGAGAGTGTGGCTATGATGAATAGTCTCACTTATGAAGAAGTACCAATTGATATCCTTGACCATCAGGTTGGTAAGCTGAGAAATAAAGAACTAGCTTCAATAAAGGTTTTGTGGAGGATTCAGTTCGTAGAGGGAGCTACTTGGGAAGCAGAAGCAGCCATGAAGGCCAAGTATCCTCACCTCTTCCCTTCCGATTTTGTTTCAGCTTTAGGTAATAGTTCCTTTCCAGTCTCTCAGTTAACTCTTGGGTAAATTAATTTTCAGTATCTTGTTCCTTTCGTCATCCTTGCATTTTAGCATATGTGCATGAACAGAGAACTCAGTTCAGGTAGATGTCAGTTCTTAGTTCTTAGTGGTAGGGATTGTAGCTCCTTCCCTCCATACTCAACTTTTTTAGACTTCATTCGAGGATGAATGTTCCTAAGGGGGAGATAATGTAACACCTTGGATCTCAAAATGAAGAAAATCCTAGTTTTCAAAAAGTTGGTGCCAGTACCAATTGAACCACCCATTGACAATAGATAGAGCCACCGACCATAGGTGGGGTTCGGTCGCTATGGTCTATATTTTAATGGTATCTGATCCCACCCATGGTCGACTAGTATGGTCCGTGGTTGGACCTACAAACCGTAGGTCTGAACGTAGGTGATGGTCAGCAACCAATTGGAGGGAATTGGTTGTTGGGTCAACTTCAAATGGTGATATCTTTTAGCACAAAATGAATTAGGTGGCCCATGACATAAAAAATTAAATATAATTGAATCCTATTTCCAACGCCACCGATTTTGCTAATAATCCCATCTCTGACTAAAAGTTTATGCTCGTTTGAGTGAAGCCCTGTCAAGAAGAGCTTGACCGACAACTCCTAACGATTGTTGGTAGGTCAACAACTAGCCTGTCAGTCCTGTAGTTGGTGGCACTCGTTAGGTTAAGTCAAGTTCATTTTGGTCCTTTCCCCTATGAGTTGGGCACGTAAACTACATCATTTGATGCCTATACTACGTTGTTTACTAAGTTTAATCTTAACAACTTAGTCAGATATACCAAGAACCCTCATTCTCCAAAAATCATCAGAACATGGAGCAAAAAGAAGGGGAAAAGTCGACCAAGCTTCCCAAGAACAAGAAACAATGTTCTTCAATGTTCATCCCCGAAATCCAAAGGATTTCTTTGTAGATTTCATCACCAGGTATGTTGAATTTCACTGGTGGATTACTTTCATCCACTATGTCCCTAGAATTCAATCAAATTCTTGCTTTTCTATATCTTGCTTAGACCTAGGGTTTCTAATGAGTTCGCGATTCAGACTCATTTGGGGCTTTGTCTATATAGATTTAGTGTCCTCAAATGCTTAATTTGAACTATAAAACTGATGTTAAATCCTTGATTTTTAGGTATATGGATTGAGAAACAAAGCAAGGACACTAACAGGATAAAAGGAACAAAAAAAACTGAGAAAATGAAGAAAGGCAAGTATGGTGATCGCCAAGAGCACTTGGCGAATCACCAAGTGGCCAGCTTAACTGCCTCAAGTTCTAATGTGCCAAGCACTGCAGGAAGAAACCAAGTCAGTGATGAAAAGGAGCAGTCGGTGGATCGCCGAGCAGTTCCGTGGTGCATAGAGAGATCGCCCAAAGTTAAAGAACTTGAGGATGCTGAGTGCAAAGGCAAAAAGATGATGGAAGAGATCAAAGGGCGGCTCACTGAGTGGTTCGACGAGCCTGACTTACGTCGCCAAATGTCCCTTCGTAGCTTATTTTTGGCAAGTATAAATTAGATTTTGAACATTTTATCTAAAAGACTGGTTATGCTTAGACAAAAATGAGTTTTAGAATAGTTTTGTTTGTAGTTTTTCATAGTGTTTGAAGAACCTTAAAAATTCAATTTGGAGATTTTGGAAGTGGGTTTCAAATATTCTCCAAATTGAAGCATTGTGAAGACAAAATCACTCTTACCTAGTTGATAGATAATCGATTCGATAATTTTTTTTACCTTTTTATTATATTTGGCTAAAACCCCAATTCTTGGGGTGTGATCATGTGATTATGAGTTGAATTAGTTTATGGGTATTGATAATTACTAGTTTAAATTCTATTTTGAAGTGAGTTTAATCATTAAATGTGGTTTAATTTATGAACTGTAGTTGCAAATGCAGTTCTATCTTTGTGTGCTTGGCTTGCTTGAGAGAGAGGTTTTAGAACTAAGATTATTGATTAATTATTTCTAGGTATTAGGTTGAGTTGGGTAGAGCTCGAAAGGGTGAATCTTAAAACCAATCCTACCCATCTAGCTTGAAAGAGTGGCTGAATTAAGGTATGGGTTGTTCTTTATTGTCATACTTGTTGATGTTCAAAAGAAATCACTTGATTCGGGATAGTTGTTCGAGAGAAAGTTATCTCCCTTATAGTCCAGCCTACTCACTAATTTTTAGTTGTTTACTAGTAGTTTCAAATACCCATATATCATAATTTGACCATAATCGATCACACCCCGAGAATCTTTCTGCTTATTGTTATTTCGAATCGTTTGTCACTGCTTTGTAGTTAATATTTGCAAACTCAAAACCCCCCATTTTACATTCGTGTCACCTCTTTAATTTTATTAATGTCATTATCGATAATTTCTATTCCTATGACTTATTTGACCACGTTTGCACATTCTAATTGAATTTTAAACACGTACCGCTCCTTGTGGGATTCAACCCAAACTCATTTGTTGGGTTTTATATTGATTTACGATCGTTGACACCTAGAATTGGAAGAGGTGTGTTTGAAACATTAAATCAAAATGGCGCCGCTGCTGGGAGTGGTGTTGTTTAAAATTCTTTTGGTGAAGTTGAATTGTGTTCTTATCATTTATAGTTAAATCTACTTATTTTATTTTTGGTTTTGTGTTGCTTGTGTTAAAACAGAGGAGGAGATGAGCGTCAACAGAAGTGATGGTACCCAAGTGTGCCACCAAGACGACATTGTGAATCTCAATGATGTCAATGACCCAGACCAAGTGGGTGGTGTTGGTGCCATTCGTTTACCTCCGGCTGAAGGAATCGTTGTTTTTCACATCACAAGCACCATGCTTCAGCTCCTACAACTGAAGGGTTTATTTGGGGGGCAGCCTCATGAGGATCTCCATGAGCATATCAGAAATTTTGTTGATGTTTGTGGACCGTTCTCATTTAAGAACATATCGCAAGAATCGGTCTAGCTGAGGTTGTTCCCATTCTCTCTGATGGGCGAGGCAAGTAAGTGGTTGGCTGAGTTACAAAGAGATTCCATCACTTCGTGGGATGAACTTACTACTGCATTCCAAGTGTGATTATTTCCCCTTCAAAAATGATGACTCTTAGGGATAGTATCCAAGGCTTCTATCACTTGGAGGGTGAGCCGATCTACGAGACGTGGCTGAGGTTTAATAAGATGGTGATGCAATGTCCAACTCATGGACTTCAAGATAATGTACTGCTGCATTATTTCTATAGAAGCCTCGATTCGGTAAACAGAGGAGTGGCTGATCAACTTTCTCCGGGTGGTTTAATGCAACATCCCTATGCAATAGCATCCCAACTCCTTGATTACATGACCAAGAACCCGTGAAGATCATATATCCTCTCTCACATTCAAATTGACCAAAGAGCATATAGAGAAAGAACACGAGAGGGACCAGAACATGGCCAAGATCATGACACAACTTGACATTTTGTCAAAAATGTCATGGGAGCTGGTGCTCGGAGTGTCAATATTGTGGTGTCGGGTGTGCTAATCTTGATGAGGCAAAGTTTGAGGCTTTGTACAGCGAAGAGGTGAATTTCCTAGCCAACCAAGGTGGTGGTTATTGTTCAAACTACCCGAGGAAGGGTCGTAACCAAGGTTGGAATAGGGATGAAGGTTGGAAGGATCATGATCGAGAATGGAGGGATCGCAATCCCAATTGGAAGGATGGGGAGAAGGATAGGTATGTATCTCCACATGAGAACAAAAAGACAAAGGATTTGGAAGGTGGCCAAACGTAGGATATGCTTTCTCATATCCTCAACAAAGTTGAGGGGTCAGACAAGATTTTGAAAGAAATGAAAGAAGATGTGTTGACCCTTAGCCATACTGTTACCTCCCATTCAGTATCAATCAAAAATTTGGAGACCTAAATGGGTCATATATCATCTCATTTAAACCCGAGACATCAAGGGGGTTCGCCTAGTGATACTATGGCTAACCCCAAGAATGAGGTTTGAGTGTAGACTTGCATTGTGCCGCGATGTTAAATAAGGCGCTGCTTGGGAGGCAACCCAAGTTTTATTTGCTTTCTTTTTAAGTTTGAAATAATGGTGTGTTGATTCTGCAGGTCAAAGTGTGGAAGGTGTTCGAAACGTAAAGGTTGGAAAGATAAAAGTCAAGTCGACGCATCACCAAAGAGGTTGGCGAGCCCGACTTGGACCGTCGTTGGACTCAAGACACTTTTAAGTTGGAGCCGGTAAAACTCGGCGAGCATAGGAGCTGATTGGCGAATTACCGACTAGGTCGACGTTCATGACTTAGTCCACCGTTTGGACCCTCACATTAACTAGAGGTCCTGTAAAACTTGGAGAGGTAATTTCCCACTCGGTATGCCGCTGAGTGGGCCGGCGAGAAAAACTAAGGTCGTCGAATGGGCAAGGACTGAATGGTTTTTAAAGGCAAAGGTTTAAACTTTCAAACTCTTTCACTTTCCCTCACTTTTAATCATTCGAAACTCATACCCGTATAGTATTTCCTATATGTCTTACATTTTTATCGTATTTGACTCATTGATTGTGTGTCAGAGTGGATTACTTTGCCTCCTAACATTTAAATCATGATTATTCAGCATCTAAGGTTGGTTTTCTGAACCCCGAGTTTATTGTTAGCAATTTGTACTCATTTTCTAGTAATTTGATCTTAGTGATGTGTGTTGGGCCTCTCTGATCTTAATTGTTTATGCCTTAAAATTGGTTAAAATTTGTGGGGTTGTGCTTGCATGTTGTTGGATCTAGTCGGGTGAAGTCTAAGTAGCCCGTATTTGTGCAAAATGACATATTTTACCCAATGATGGAGCAATTGACGTCATTCTTAAGGGCAAAAGTCGTCAAATGGCCAACTTTGGTAAAACCGGGAGAAGTTTCAGTATCCTAGGGGCATCGGTGTAATGGGTCTTAGTTTAATTTGATAGGTTCATGTTTTTATTTTGTTTTCGGGGGTTGCGGGGTTGAATTTGAGGTGTTGGGTTGAAAGTAGGCACGTTGGATCGTTTGGTGACCTGGGTCGAGCTTGCCGAACCACTTGACAGTTCGACGAAGTTCCCCATATAGCCTTTAATTTCATGTTGAATGTGAAGTTAGGTTCTGTAACTTTTGGCGAGAATCCTGAGGTCGCAAAAAGCACTTGGCGACGCATCGAAAGTCCTTCCTGATTGCCCTTTGTCTGCACCCCTGACCCTTAATTACACTGTAACTTCGGCGGGCTAATCCTTGCTCGCCGAATGTTGTCAGCGATTCACCGAAGGGACTTCCCATCGCCGACTTGCCAAAATATTCTAAGATTTTTTAGCCAATTCTTTCAGCGAGTCCGATCTAGCTCGCTAAAGAGATTTAGTGACTCACCGACTGGTTCGGCGAGTCTGTTTGCAACGACTTTTTTTGTGCATCTGATTGAATTATTTCTCTAACACTTTTCTATGTTTTTGCAGACATGGCTAGACCAAAATTTGCCGATAAAAACATGCCACCCCGTAAGAAGGCTAAGAGGATAACTACCAACAAGGATGTCACTGAATCCAGGGCTAAGGCAACCAAACTTCGCACATCTGGTGGGAAAGACAAAGGTAAAGGGAAGGCACTTGCGTCATCGGAGTCCAGCTACGACAGTGACGGTATCTACGCCACTGACCTCTCCACTTCATAGAGTGAGGGTGAACACTAGGAGCCGCAGGCTGCAGCGTCAGAGCCTAAGGATGATAAACTGATAGCAACATAGAGGGCTAAGCTGAGATCCAATAGGATGAACGATCCGTCTAGGATCAGGACTCCTCAGGCAACCACTCCTCCTCCTCCATCTCCAGCACAGGCCGTGGTTCTAGAACCACCAGTACATGGTCCTCCTCCCAAGTCTATGAATAGACTGAAAACTTAGGGGATAAGGATAATCACTGAGGAGAAGCGCATGTCCACTGATGGGGTCATTGACAGGTACCTGGAGATAATGAGTTGCCTCAAGTAACATAACTTCCAGATCTTCACCAAGCTTGGTGGCCCTTACATTCTTACTTGGGTCTCAAAGTTCTGCACTGCGTATGGAGCCTTGATACCACAAAGAAAGAAGTAGGCTGTTGCATTCAAATAGGTTGACTAGGTAGTTGTCTGAGGAAAAAGGGTCAAGTGTGATAGTGAAGCTATTAATGTTGTCCTGGAATGTCTTGATGATATTGATGACGAGTGCCAGCATCTGATCATGACAAAGATTCTGGAAAATATGAACAAAATACTGCCCCCGCTTATATCAAAAGGTACTCCTAAGTGGCTGGAGATTGGAGCACCGATTGAAAAGAAGGATCTAAACATAACTGCAAGGTTCTTGTTTGGCTTTATCAGCAACACTATCATGCCATCCCAGAACAAGTTGATTCCCCGAGAAGCCAAGGCAGCCTGTCTGGGCTGCATTATCGAGTTGACGAGGATAAATCTAGGAATAACTATGGCACAAGTGATGGTTATGAGGCAGAGAAGAAGAAGGAAGCCTCTGTGGACTCTTCCCTGGTTGTGGATACAGACTCATTACCTGCAGAGGCATCTTTGCCTACTCCGGCCCTTTAGCCTTCAGGTACATCCAATTCTTCTCCTTCTAACCCCCCTAGTTCCTCTGCTGCTACATTGCCTCCCAGAGCTGCTGCTATTGCTGTTTCCCAGACCCCGCTCACTTAGGCTGCATTAATCTGGATCGGGCATCTATCCCATTATGTAGATCGTCGTGCTGCCAAATTTGAGGCCTCCATTCTAGGCATGATTCAGACAGCCCTTGTTGATACTGTGACATCGTTGGGTACTACTATTGATGCCCTTGCAGCTAGGATAGCGGTGTGTGAGCGTGGCAAAGGGGCCACCGAGGAGGTGACGACTTTAAAGGCTGTGATTGCTATGATGAGGAGTGATATGGATCAGCTAAAATCCACTGACATGTCCATGATTTTCGAGATGATGAAGATGCTAGATGTGCCATAGATGCCTCCAGCTACCACCGGAGATGAGATTAGAGTTGAGCAGAAAGTCGTTCCTTAGTCCGAGGCTGAGACGGATGAGGATATGCTTGGGGTTGCTGAGGAGGCTTCGTATAAGGGCCTTACTAAGACTGAAGAGGCCATGGTAGATGCAGTTGTGCAGGCTTTTTAGGTGGATACACCATTGGCTGACCCTAGTGCAGCTTCTACTCCTTCTGAGGTGACTTCGGGCACTGATGCCCAGACAGATGGAGCGATTAAGTAGACAGGATTCGTTTTTACCTCCCTCTCTATTTTATTCTCTTTGACTTGTGGACATTATTTTGCTTACATTTGAGCACAAATAACTTTTGATTTGTGATGGGGTGCGGCCTACCTTCTGTGACTGTTTTTCTGTATGTATATTTGTGTTTTTGAGCTATAACTATATTTTGCATTGATTTTGTGGATGATTGAGCTTGTGGCTCCTTGGTTTTAATTGAAATGATTTTTGGACCCTTCCGGAAAAAAATTGTGCTACACCTTGTTTGTGTTTGAATGTGGTTGTTCTCTTGCAAATTTGAGTATCGATCTTGATCAATACCGATGACTTTAATAGTGCTCCTAATCAAACAAAAAATGAATGTGCGGCTACAATGAGGTGGAATGAAGTTGCATAGACAATATGTGAACTTTTTGCATCTCATTGTGACTAGCCAAGTATCGAATTGAGTCTCTTGTGATGAACATTGCACACCAGGGAATGTTTGGAGTTTTGTTTGACATTGGTATCAATGCCTTGTGGGATGAGCTTACCGTGAACAATGTGTGATCACACCTAGAATTTGCTTGATTGGTCTGGTTGACTAAGTGATGCAAGCTCTTGAGATGATCTTAGGAAACTTTGAAGAGTGTGAAATAATTTGACAGTATACCTCTTTTTGTGGCCTACCTTGTGAGTGTGTGAACTTCACTTGAACACCTTTTGAGCCTTACACTTTTCTTGGAAGAAATTTTATGAAATTATGACACTTTCTTGATTCATTACCCCTAATCCTCATGATTTATGGTTTATGTGAATAGAGAACTTAGGCCAAAATCCTAAGTTGGGGGTGTGGTGAAAAGAGAAGGTAAATCAAGAAGTTCAAAGAAGTCCCCTTTGACCCATGGTTTTGAGAAAAATGGAGCCCCTACATACCAAAAAAAGAGAAAAAAATTGAAAAAGTTGTGGAAAATTAGGGTGTCCAACAATCCATGGAAAGTGAAATAATGGGGTGACCTTTGAGCATGAATGAGATTGATAAAGAAGAGGGAAGAAAGTGTTGTTCACGCTACATCTCATGAGGATAGAAGCCACTTAGCCTAAATGACCATACCTTTACACTCGGCCCCGTTACAAGCCTTGAAAAGACCTTTGATCTTGAGTGAGCTGAAACAAGTGTTAATTGAAAAATACAGGAAAACCTATGGATGAAATCATGCATTGTGTTCATCTTTGTGAGTGTGAGTGTTGCATTTGATTTTGGAGCTTAAAATTATTGAACCATTGTGTGAATATTGAAACACTCTTTGTGTGAGAGCGTCTGAGTACTTTTGTTGAGCTTGAACTTGCATTTGAAGCAAGTATTGTGAACTTGAAAGTCTTTGATAATGGTGAGTCACAACTTGAATCTTTGAGTGCACAATTGATCCTTGCATGAGTAAGTTGAGGTTTTTTGTGTGCATTCATGATTGAGTCCTGTGTAGCATTGTTTGAGACATCCTTTTTGAACTGCTGAACTTGAGTTTTACTTGAGGACAAGCAAAAGTTTAAGTTGGGGGTGTTGATGAGTCTACGATTTGGACTCATTTAGGGCTTTATTTTATTAGAGTTAGTGTCCTCAAATGCATATTTTCTGCCAATAACTAATGTAAATCCTTGATTTTAAGGTATTTGGATTGAGGAACAAAGCATGGACACTAATGAGCAAAAAAGGAAAAAGGTAGTTGAAAGATCGAAGAACAGAGGGCTTGATGATCGCATAACCCATTGGGCGAGTCGCGGCCATGATCTCACGTAAAGTTCTAGTGTGCCAAGCCCTGAAAGAGAAAATCAAGGCAGTGATAGAAATGAGCAGTCGGTGAGTCACTGAATGGTTCCGCGATGCAGTGCTAGATCGCCCAAAGTTACAGAACTTGAAGATGCTGAAGGCCAAAGCAAAAAGGCGATGGAATTGACCAAATGGCGGATTGCCGAGTGGATCAGCGATCCCGACTTATTGCGCCGAATGGTCCTTCGTAGAATACTTTTGGCGACTATGAATACATATTTAAATTCTTAGTTTAGTATCAATTTTTTATCAGTTTCCATAATATCATAATTATTATGAGTTTTTGAAGTTTTAGAACTCTATGTTTGGAGACAATATTTTCCTTAGCTTTGAAGATTAGAAGATTTCGATTTTTGAGAAATTGGAAGTGGGTCTTTGAGATTCTTCAACCTTGACATTTGTAAAGATGAAATTAATCGTACCCAGTTGATGGAAATATAATTTGGTAATAATTACTATCTTTTATGATGTCTAGCTAAAACCCTAATTCTTGGGGTGTGATTATGAGTTTATTTAGCTGTTGGGTATTGTTAATTGACTGCTTAAATGTTGTTTAAAATTGATTTCAACAATAATTGTGGTTTAATTTAAGGGGTTGTAGTTGCAATGCAATTCTAACTTCGTGTTTTTTGCTTGCTCGAGAGAGAGGTTTTAAAACCAAGACTATTGATTTGATGGTTTATGGGTATTGGGTTGTCATGGGTTCAGCTCGAGAGAGTGAATCCTAAGCCCTTTTCCACATATTCAGCTCAAGAGAGTGAATGGACAAAAGTGAAACTTATTCGTAATTGCTGCTTATTGGTGTTCGAGAGAAACTAATTTGATTCGGGGTAAACTATTCAAGAGAAAGTTTATCCCGACTAAAGTCTAGATTATTCACTGATTTACAACTATTTACCATCAATTGCAATTACCCATTTGTCTACCTTAGCCCATAATCCAATCACATACCAAGAACCCATCTCTTTACTTGTTTATTCGTGTTATTTGTTGTTGTTTTAGTTGATAATTACAATCAGAAACCCCATATTTGACACTTGTGTCACCATTAATTTGAAACCATGATTTTATTCGTAAATGATTTTACCTATGATTAACTTGAACATATTTGTACTTGGCTCTTGAATTTTAAGCACGTACCACTCCCTGTGGGATTCGACCCCAATTAACTTAGTTGGGTTATATTACTGACTAATGATCATTGGCACTTAGTATTCGAAGAAGTGTCCTGATACGTGAAATCACTACACCTATGATACCACAAATACTACTAAGCTAAAATGAAAATGGAGTCTCTTTGAAGCAAGTAGGCCTCACCAAATACTGCCTACGAATGAATAATGATCTCAACGAAGCACTTGTTGACGATCTTCAGCACTGGCCTATACATCATAATAAGATGCAAGTCAAATGACGTTAGTATATTAAATATATGAGCATGTAAGGGGGAAATTGAAAGCATAGACAACTGAAATGATAAGGCTGGAAGACAGACTCACCTCAACTCAACTCCAATACAAAAGAAAAAATGATAGATGCAATATTTAAAACATTATAAAACAGTAGATATTAACTCAATGATGTACAAAAATACAACCAGATACTTTTAACTCTTGGTTCAGAGATTTTCTAATCGATAACCATCAATATGAGCTATGTAATGATACAACGTCTCGCCCACGCTTCTAGAACTGTCTTATACCTTGTTGGGGTATACAACACCTCAACTAAGTGGATCCACTAAGGATTCGTCTAAAACGTACAATCCTTTACCCATGTTGGCTACATGTTTTTTGAGGAATGTGAGTTGCCTGAACTCATCCCCATATCATGCTCAAAAGTACTCCCAATAATATGTAACTCATGCTCAAATGAATAAAACTTAAATCATTCTCAATTTGAGGTAATTAATCAAAAGATCCTATTAAAAGAGGTAATACTCTGAAATGTCTCTGAACTCATAAACTCATTTAGAAATCAAAGTTTCTATCTTTTAAATGTAAACATATTATTTTTGGGAATCCCTTGTTCCGTTATATCATTTCTTAAACATGAATGCAACTCTTCTCATTTGTCATAATTACTTTCTCAAAACTTAGATGATTACAAAAGAATCCTCATATTGACTCAAAAGACCTTTTGAACTCTCCTCTTAAACTTACATTAAATTCAAAATGTAAATTAAGACATGTGATTTGAACATGTAGGATTTCTCAAGCATTAATGGAGAATTTAGTCACAATTCAAAGGAACACGTCTAGAAACTAATCACGAAATGAAAAGGATTAGATGACCCTGGCATACTGAGTGGCGCAGGCGCCAGACCCTGGAAGAAGTTTGGGGCGCAGTTCTAGCAGAGTGTGCCAGGCTCCAAACTACTGACAAGTAGTTATGGCGCTATGGTGGCATGCTACCCCACCCCATACCCAGAATTCTGATAACTTTTTCAACTAAATTTCTGGTCCTAACTCATCTAGAATCGAGTGATTTCTTCGAAAACTCTTTTTGATTCACAAACCAAACATGAATTCATAGAAATTACACAAAATTCTGATCAATATTCACAACTCATGCTAAATATACTCAACCCACGAAATTCAAGAACTTCCATTGTTAATAATGAAATAACAATAAAGAACCAATCAAGAATCTATTAATATAACGATTTCATGGACAAATTGTAAATAAAAGGCATGAGAACGAACGAGTCCAACACTATGGAAAACCTCACATACCTTGAAAGAACGATGTTCTTGGCGAATTCTATATATTTTTTGAAGAATGCTTGAACTTAGCCCATTTTCTCCTCTTGAAACCACGCTCTAAAACCCTAAGTGTTAGGAATGTGAATAGGTGATTTAGAATGTGATTAAACCCTTAATTGGGTCATGAAAAATGTTCTAAGACAAGTGAGAAAAGGAAAAAACCAAAATACCCTTTTCTAAAACGAATGGAGTGTCTTTAATGGAGAGGCTTCACTCAAACATCCATAACTTCTAAATCAGAGCTCGAAATTAAGAAAACTTGGTGGCGTTGGAAAGAGGACTCAAGGAAATTCGATTTAATATCTCATGGGTTACCTAATTATTTATGTGCAAGAAGATATAGTCGTTTGAAGTTGATCAAAAATAAAAAACTGATGGGTGACTTGCACAATTTTCTATTTAGATCTTTCGAAGTCTGAGCTGTTACACCTCGAATGGGAATATTTACTGTTGTGTTGAGTCTGGAATATCAAATTTGGTAGTGTTGCATATATTATTTGCATGCACAGGATTCCGAATGAATTTGGAACAACCCATCTAGGATTTCAAAGTTGCCAAACTAGCTGATATGCATCAGCTGCTGTGGGCCTTCATGTTAGCGGGTCTTTGGCAATGTTCTTGCAGTTCAGTAGACAAGTGGACCACATTTGTAGAGCCTTGGCCCAATCACGGAGGGTCATGTTCGCAGAGCCGATGACGTGTTCGGGGAGATTTGGTTCACCTCTAGACACATTGATGGGGCCCTTGCCACATTTGCGAGGCCAGCGTTCATGGAGGCTCACCCAGTTCACGAAGAGCAGCACGAGGCAACTTTGGTCCCAACTTTGAATTGTCAGTTTCTCTCTAATAGGAGCTCCGATTTTAGTGATTTGAAGTCTTCTGTGTTTTTTCGGAGCATAGCTACATTGTTTGGGGATCAGAAGTTGTTGAAAAATATATGTTTGAGGTGATTTTAGGTGTGTAGTGTTACCTTAGCTTTTTTTTTTGTTAAATTTTATGATTGTTGCTTTTTTGTTTCGGGCCTCGAATTCTATTCAATTTTGGAATACAAGTTTGAGGAATAGTTTAGTACAACTTGACAGAGTTAATTCGAGAGATTATGGCATGGGTCCCACAATTCTCATTTCACTCTAAAATTGGCCTATTTTTGTTTTTTGGGATTTTTATGTCTAAACGACTATACTAACATTGTGATCCTGTTTTCGATAGTGTGGCAGTGTTTGGAGACCGTTCATAAACGTAAAGCTTTGGCCTCTTGATTTAGAGTGTGTGTTGTCCGCCAATCGGTAGGCTATGGGTTCCTTTCTATTTAGATTGAGCCTGAATGTGTGAATTCATGATGATTAGTGTGAATTGGGGGTAGGTACCTAGTTATACCTACTTTTCTTCTTACAAAGCATGTTCTATGATTTATTCATATTGTTTTAATGGTATTATTATGTTAGTTGGGTGATATATGTGTTGTTGCATGTTGTTGTGAACTACTTACTTATTATTTGGAGCATGTTCAGCCTTAGCCTAGGATAGACTAGTGTTGTCTTAGACTCGCGAGCCTTGTAGCTTAATTACATCTCTGATGTTATTTTTGATGGACTATGTCCTTATTGGCTGGAATAGCAAACTTGGGTCTGATAGTGTAAGCCTTAGTTTAGGCGTTTGCACAGCTTGCTAACCTTTCTGTCTTCTCTCTCTATTTCTGCAACTCTTATACCTTACCAAAGGTTCTGTACTTTCTTGGGATTAGAGTACCCCAGTTTTTGGAGTCTTTTGTGATGTCTTTGGGAGTGGACGACGATCCATGGTGGCTTGGAGCGTACTTGAGATCTTCTATGGAGTCGACACACCCTCGGGTCACTCTTGCTAGCTAGGCGGCTTATACCTCCTGGGAGTGGACTTTCTCGCTAAGCGTCCTTTATATCTGAGATCCTCTAGGGAGTCGACACGCTCCAATGTCACGCTTTCTAGTTGGGATGCTAACGCCCCTAAGAGTGAACTCTCTCGCTTGGCGGCGTGGATTGATTGTTACTCTTGCTAGCTGGGCTTGGAGTTGAGTAGTTCTTGGTTACGTGGTTATATAGACTTGGAGCCCGGCTGATGGTCTTGGATTCATATTTGGGTTACTTTTCATTCTTATAATCTTAGCTATTCTGTGTACCTGTCTGGCATATGGGGTCTTTTCGGGTTTTATTTAAACTTGAGCACCAGTGTACCTTTTGGGCTTATAGGAGTCTTGTTAGGTTTAGTGTAGGTATACTTAGATTACTTTAGGTATGCTCGTGTGCTTCTTTTCATATATGTTTTGACCTCTGTTTGTGTCTAAATTCTCTCTTTTAGTATTGTTTTTACATTTCCTGCTTAGTCGGCCTTTCATGCCTACTGCGTATCTTTTTTTGTACTTATGATACACTTTGCATCTTTTCGTGATGCAGGTTTTAGTACCAGCTACTAGCGGTGATCGATCGTGCCTGCACGACCCAAGCCTACACCCTGGACATGGCTGACACTCGAGAATCATTGATGTTCCCCAAGCGAACCCTCATCCTGGTTGACTACAAGCGGAAGACTAACTCAAGCCTATATAAGCTTAGAATTGAATTAAATTCAATAAACTCAAACACTCAACTTTAAAATAATATGAACAATACTCAATAGATAAACTCAGAGTTTGTAAAAACAACTCAAAGAAGATACATACTGAAAACTACTCAACTTTGTCTATCTGTGAAGCCTCTACTATTACAGAAGGATATCGGTACAAGAACCACGACATTTCAAAACTACTAACTGTAAGTTAAAGGTGACGTCCTTTGAAATATAAGAAGGCTCACCAAAGCTGACTGGAACTGCAAGTGGTATCAATGAAGCTTCTGTTGATGACCCTAAATACATGTATCTACATCATAAAAGATGCATGCCAAATGGCGTCACTACATGGAATGTACGAGCATGTAAGGGTAATTCTAAAGATAAACATAGGCTTAAACTGATGGAAAAGAAACATTCTTACCTCTTCTCAACTCAACTCAAAGAAACATAGTTCAACTCAACTCAATAATAAAATACTCAACTCAGTGAAACATAGTTCGACTTAACTCAGAGAAATAGGGCTCAACTCAATAATAAGATACTCAACTCAGAGAAAGGGCTTAACTCAACAATAAGATACTCAACTCTGTGAAACATAGTACAACTCAACTCAGAGAAATAGGGCTCAACTCAATAATAAGATACTCAACTCTACGAAACATAGTTCAACTCAACTCAGAGAAATAGGGCTCAACTCAACAATACGATACTCAATTCTGTGAAATATAGTTCAACTCAACTCAGAGAAATAGGGCTCAACTCAACAATAAGATACTCGACTCTGGATACTCAAGGATAAAGCAACAATAAAAGATACAATATATGGAAAGCTGTAAAACAATAGATATCAACTCAATTGTATGTTAAAATACAATAATAACTCATATGTATGTAAAAATACAATAATAACTCTTATTTGGGAGATTCTCTAACTGACATCCATCACTATGAGCTATGTGATGATACATCATCTCGCCCACACTGCCAGAACTAACGTATACCTTGCCGGGGTATAGAACTCCTCAACTAAGGGGATCCACTAAGCTATGCTTAAAAAGAAATAAGGAATCATTTAAAAAGTATGAAACTTTCTAACCACGTTGGCTACATGGTTTATGGGGGCTATGAGTTGGCTGAACTCACCTTGTATCGGTGCTAATTACTACTCCCAATAATATAGCTCATGCTCATATATTTAAAAAAACATTTCCTCATCCTCAAACTTTGACATTATTACTCAAAAGCTTTATCTTAAAAGATATAGTACTCAAAACTCCGCATAAACTCATTTGGAAATCGGGGTTTCCCCTCATTTTAAATGTAAAAACATTTACTCTTGAGAATACCTAGTTCCCATATATTCATTTTGAAAAAATTAAACTTGACTCTCCTCATCCTCATACTCATTTACTCAAGTCTTTAAATAAATTATAAATAATTGTAGAAGACTTTTCAAAATAGGGTTCATGCCGAATTATGGATATGAATGACTCAATTCATGGTTTTCAATAACCATATACAGAAATCAATACTCGAAACTCAACAACTCCAGAACTCAAGGACTCAATGATACTACTCATGTGAAGAATGCTCGACTTAGAGGGTTCATGCGGAATTATGAGAATGAACAAGTCAACTCAAGGACCTTCATGGGTAACATGTAGTATTCCCATGATTAGGAATATAATCTCAAAAGGATTAGGAACTCAATACCCAAGACTTAGAACTTGAAGATACTACTCCTCTCAAAGATACTCAAATTATGGAGTTCAGGTGGAATTTATGGGCATGAACGACTCGACTAAAGGATCTTAATGATAATGTAGACTCAGGAATACATTCTCCTCACTGTCATACTCACTTACTCGAGTCTTGAAGTAATTTACAAGTAATTGTAAAAGACTCCTCAAAAAGACTCAAAGGGAGTTTCTCAAACTTTACTCTTAACTCTATCTTGAATTTGGATTATGAATTAAAGGATTATGATTCATGTTATGAATGATCTCTCGATGTTCAGATATAATTTAGAGCAGTTAGAATCAAAAAGGAGTAAAGGTACACCTTAAAAGAACTCAGACGGGTCAAACAACGGAAAACATGACAGGGTAAGCAACCCTGGCGCACTGAGTGGCGCGGGGCGCCAACCCTCAAACTTCAGAGGGTCACTTCTGGCGCACTCCTGGCGCGGCGCGCCAACCCCTGCCCAAAAAACCCAATGAATTTCGTTCTCTTATTTTCTGAGCCTAATTCACCTAGAATCGAATGGTTTCTTCCAAACATTCTTAGATTTGTTTACCTAACTTAATTAAGTGAAAATCTACTCGAAAACCCTCAAAAACAAAGCTCATTAACAAGATCCTCGCCCCAAAACCTCAACCGAACATCATAATTCAACAACGAAAGCAACACTTCAAGAACATTTATCAAAAACTCAAATTCCTCAATCATTATGGATAGATTTGCAAAAGAAACCCATGATTGGCATGTGAGTGAACGAACCCAATACTATGTAAACTTACATACCTCAAAGAACTAGGTCCTTGGCGAAATCTTGAATATTTTGAACGAACTCTTGAGACCTTGAACTTTTTCTCCTCTTGAATCTTCTCTCTAAAACCCTAAATGCTTTGTGGATGAATGAAACTGATTCTAATAAGTTTAGACCCTTAATTGGGTTTAATTCATGTTTAGACTAAGTGGGGGTAGGGAAAAAGTCTAAAATACCCCTTCTTAGTTCAGGTGGAAAGGCCCTATCTAGAGATGCTGCACTCAAATGGTCATGTCTTCCTCATCCGAGCTCAAATTTTAGCAAACTTGGTGGCGTTGGAAAGAGGACTCAAGGTCATCAATTTAGTATCTCATTGGTCTCCTAACTCATTCTGTGCTAAAATTTATGGTTGTTTGAAGTTAACCCAAAACTTAAAAGAACTTACGAATGACTTTACTGAATTCTCTTTAGTTCTTTTTGGAATTCAAGGTGCTACATCTAGTGACCTTAACACTTTAAAAGATTAATTCCTCGGTAAAATCTTACACACTACGAAGTATGGTTCGAGTCTTAGCTCAATTTCTTTTTTGGGGTATTACATTATCTCCCCCTTGGGATCATTCGTCCTCGAATGACAGCTGGACTGGATATGCAATGGGATTACTCTTACTATATCTTCTAACTAATGCAATTGCCTACTAAGATAGGCTGAACTGATGCATACCAAGAGTTGGGAATTTCTATAGCACCTAAATCAAGAATTATGTTGTTGTGAACAAAGTCACGTTTTCTCTGAAGTTACCTTATCTGAAACAAAGTAAGCATGGGCATGAAGTAAGAATACAAATATGATGCCTCGCTGTAAAGCTTAGCAACACTCCTCAACTATGCTCTTCTTTTCTTATTAACATACCTTATTGGCTACAACTCATAGCTCCCACAAGGGTACATGACTTCTCTTACCAAGGCCTGAGTCTAACGGCACGATCTTACTATATTCAAGCTAAACCCAAATCTGAAGGTTCATGTTCTATACCTATCTATACAAAATCTTATCCTCCTCTTCCTCCACATTTATAATCTTAGATGGAATTATCACATCATCATTATCACGATAAGAATATTAACCTTCTCCTTCTAACATCACTCCACTACTAAAAGGTCCTTTGAAAACATATATCCCATTCTCTTTTGAACTCATTACTATATTATTCTAAACACTTGACTTGATTTATCAACTTATCATCTCCCCCTTAGGTCTAAAGCTGACTTTTGAAATCTATGGACCTATTCCATCATCTCTAAAATGGTCTACATCCCCCTTTACTCTAACATTCGGGAAAAGTCTACCTCATGGCTACTGAACTCTCCATAAATAGATACTAAGACCTCATTTCTAAGGTGCTTCTCTTAACCTCTTCTCATTGGCTCCTAAGGTTGCTTCATTAAACTCTTTTGGAAAACTACACTTGCACCAGCCTCTCCAATATTGGCAGCTCAATTATACAATCTAGGGACACATAGAAATCATAACCTCAATTAGGACCTCGGCTGGCCACATACCATCTCATGTATACCTCTTACTCCTCTACCTTCATTTCTCTCCTTTATGGGTCATAATACCACATTTTAATTGCAAATTACCACTTTTATTTACTCACCTTTTTCAGGTCAAACCTACTAGATCATATCTCAAAACTAACACCATCACTCCTATGTTGCCATATTTTGATCACGACACTCATCTCAAATTCAAGCTTAGTGTATAGTACTAAACACGGATATCAATTTGATTTCTCACACCTTCTACTACTTGCGACTACCTGAAAAGTCAAGAACTAATAGCCTACTAAGATCTCATAACAAGTAGGAAATCTTCTACATATTTACAGATTTACTACCACATCCCTTTTTACAACTTAAGTACTATTTTCCCTCTTATTATACGTCATTACATAATCAGTTCTATAACCTTCTGAACATCATGACCCTCTCAAAGAAATCATAAGCCTACCTTAGATCTATAACATAATGAATACTCTATTCTCTTATTCAACACATGTATTTAGTCTCTTCTAATACGATGGCACATCGACATTAACTCTATTCTGGTTTAAAATATACTATATCTCATCATGACTACTAACTATTCCTCTTCATTCTATCATGAACTCTCTTCAAAATTATTATTCTTTTTTTATACTCATAAAGGAACTCATCACCTATAACTAACTGGGTGCATGATTGCAATAACAAAATCTACCCTATCACTATCTCTTTTTCTTAGATTACTGAACCTCTGCATACTTATCTCTTGACTTAAGGGCACTCTTTACTACTACTGCTCATAATCTCATAATCCGTACTATCTTATAGGGTGAAAGTACTACCTAAGATCTAAACATACTTCCTCATGAGGATCTCAGCTTAGATATGGCATAGAGAAGAGTGTACAACTTGCTTTTAGCTCAAATACACAATTCACATAAATATGAGTGCATTTTCTCAAACTCAACACTTAACCCACTCACAGGCTTCTCTCAAGCCCTTCTGCGGTCTCATGACTTCCTCAAGTTTTTTTCTAATAAAAACTCATCCATAAGGATCTTAGGCATTAGTTTTCAACCACCTTTAGTATGATGGGTAGTCGAATGGATATGAGAACACACGAGTTAGAATAAATTCCTTATGACACAATTCTACTGCACGATTTAGAGTATGAAAGAAGGAAAACTTTTCTTAAATGTCTGTAGTCCCTCATTTATAGAAATAGGGCCCTTACAACCATAAACAAGACCCTACTGACATGGCTTCATAGACACCTAAGGAGACTTGAACTATATGCTCTGATACCAAGTTTCTTAGGACCCGAGCCTGCACCCTAGACGTGGCGGGCAGTGCCATGTTTTTCTGGGGTGTTAGAGTGCCATGTTTTGCAGCTTATAGATATCAGAGAGGCGGTGAGCATTAGGCATCCTTGACCAGCCTTTCTCCTTCTCTATATATGTTAGCTAGTCTTTTGCCATTGAGACGGCTTGTTGTGTTCCACTAATTGGACTTGCATTTGTTCCCATTAGACAATTTTGTACTCGTGACTTCCAGGTTCTGCTATTGGTTCCATTGTATATAATTCAAATTAGCAATGAACTTCGTCGTTAACCTTTGTTAAATTGTTCATAGGTAACAAAATTTTATAATAATTTGTGACTGAATAAGATTAGAACTGGATTTTGATTTTTAGCTATAAAATTTATCAATCGCCAATTTTTGTTTTTAGTCAGTGCTCATGTGAAAAAGACACTTAGAAGAGCGTGAAGTAGCTAAAACAAAAGGTTACAAATTAGAAAAATTCCTTTTTGAAGAATCTTGATCAGCATCTGCACTATGCTGAGACACGGTGTAATCTAGATCATGTCAAACTTGTTCTCCCTTTTCCATCAGTCCCTTCGCTAGCTCTGCTTCAGCTGAAATCTTTTCCCATGGACTTAGAGACCTTGCTTTCTTTTCTTTCTTATAGTGTTATCACATATCTCTTCTATAATATCTGGGGGGGGAGGTTGTGTCTTAGGATTCTAGCATTCACTCTATTTCCACTTAATGGAGTCTTTATTGTCACATCCAAACAATGGCTTTCTGAATTTTTTGCTAAAGCCAAATCTTTCAATGAATCAATCTTTAGCTGCTTCTATTTATATATATCACTAACCTTTACTTATTCCATGGTTTGATAAAATAATGCCCCCAATGGGATCGTCATCATAACTTACATCATCTCTCCTACACTTTTTAACTGTAGAACTATCCAAATCTATCTAACTTAAGTTCCTTATCTTTGAATTTTCTATGCATAGAAAACATGTCACATAAAGTTAAGAGAAATCCAAGAATTTTATCAAGTTCAAAATATGATAGATTAAGATATACCCTAGTCAGGATGATTCTCAAGTGATCTTCTCTTCTCATTTTTCTTACGTATCTGCTTCTCAAAGATTGAGCTACTTGGAAGGCCCACCCGTTGATGGCCATTTTTATCAGTGGGAGAATTAGTAGTAACGTTAAAGATTCTACTAATTGGGATTCCCTGATTTTTTATTTTTTTTTACATTGTTTGATGACACTAGCTAAATCTTCCTGTTTGGGTGCAGTTTAAGATAAATAATTTTTAACGACATGTTATCAGAGGAAGATAGTGCATATGTTCTATAGGTCCAACTACACCCAGTAATTTCAATATGAAACACAAATAAATACGTGAAAAACAACTAAAACTATTAAAAGTGCAAAAAGAATATCTAATTGTGAACACATAATTTTAAATGTACAATGAGATTATCATTAAGAATCTTAAAGACTTAAAGGTTGAACTTATCTAGTTTAAATCATAAATCTTAAATCTATCTACACATGATGTCATAATTCCGAGTTTCAATTTCTAGAAAGCAATCATGAACAAATTATAATAAGAAACTTCTAAAGCCCCACAGAACACACCATCTTTTGATTTTTCAGACAACAAAATGATAACTTTCAGTATATTTTGTAGGGTAAAATAACTTGGACGCATACTCGAATTTTAGAAAAAAAATATTGTTCTAATATCATACTCCACTAAATTTGCCTAAAATTTAAGGAAATTTTTTGGAATACAAGATTTACTTAAAGAAATGTGACAAGAAAAAGTTTGAAATATTTTGGAATAAGAGAGAGTGATACATCGTTATTAGGTATTACACCCTTATAACGATTTACATGCACGTGTTTACCTAAAGTTATATGGTTACAGACATAGATATGCATATTGGTGTATTCACACAGAAAGCAAACAAGTTTGACAATTGAGAAAATAAATTTGAAACTTATATCACATCATAAATGAAGCATAATAAAATTTTGTATGTATGTCGGTATGTTTTATGTTGTTAATACATACACAATTATGCTTTATTAATAGTACAGGGATGGGCAAACTTTCACTCCCCGAGCCTACAACCTAGGCCGAACTGTCACTCGAGAACCATTATTGACCCCAAGCGAACCCTTGGCCTGGCTTACTGTAACACCCCTAACTACTAACCAAGAGTCACATGTCGATACACCATTGCTTAATTACTACAATATGTTTTATTCTCATTTTGGAAACTTGAATTTTTGTGATTTTTGCAAACTTGCTTAACATAAATTGTGATCATAATTAAGGGAATTTATTGGGGTATTTATGTAATATTATAATTAGAATTATGTATAACTTAAAAGGCAGGTGAGGGATAAACATATAGGTATATATGTATGTGTTTTGGGTAGCACACTTTTATTTGGGCAGCCACCTTTTAGTGACAGTTGTGTATGTGATAAACATCACTTGTTTGACTATACTTTCACACCTCCTCTAGTGAAATTCTTTTCCCTTGAAGTCTAAAAACCTTAGAACATTATCTAACAAGTTGTTCTTCAAAATCACAAGAGAAAAACTTGGTCCTTTTAGCTGGAATTCGAGACACACCCTTCTCTTAGGTAAGTGATGAAATATGTTTCTGAGCTGGGTAGTGTTTAGTATTTAAGAATATCTCGCTAGAACTTCATTTACAGTGAATAAATATGTTTTGGAAAGCTAATTCATATACCTATAACTCTTATGTTTATGTAAAACTCTAATTTAGTTGTTATCAATTTGAAATATGGGACGCAACATAGGACAAGTTCTGTCTATACTTTGGAATTAGAAATCTTGTATGATCAATTGTTCGTGCTTTGATTATATCTTTTTGTACAAAATATATTTTGCGGTGATTCTTGATTATTTGCTACCTTAAGAAATGTACCTACATCTTTCATGAGGATATACAGTCCAGTTTTTCCATTTTCCTTTTTAAATATAAGTTGTGAAAAGAGGTACTAGGCTGGCCAGAATTACTGTTTTGGGAGCATAGTCGTATTTGTACAGACTAAGCTTACTTGGGATGATAATCCTGTTTTACATCAACATTATTGAGCTACTAGGAATTACATAAGTTATTTAATTTCATTTTTAAGGATGTATATACTCGTGAACAAGTTGAGGACCTTGATACATTGGTTGGTCTACGGTTTGAACTCTTGAAGTTGTGTTGGACTGTTTCTACGCTAAGCACGGAGGTTTGTGTATAAACTTGTACTTGTACTCTTTTTACTTGCTGGTATATCTGAAAGTTTATCTTGGTACCTTTGTCACCTCTTGTCACTTTGCATTGTCGTGTTGGTATCCTTCAAGACATTAAAGACACTTCTGTAACTCGCCCACTTGTACGGATTGTTGATCACTTGGCACTCTTGTTGGGACCTTTTCCTTCTTCTGGCTATGACTTTGTCACTATTGGCATGCCTCTTTATTCGAATCATTTTCCATCTTGACTCTGCATTTGTAATTCGTCTTAAGTATGAAAGTTGTCCATTTTAAGTACGAGCTAAGAAGCCATTTTTAATATGGTTCTTGGTTCTATTGATTATTGAACTTTAACCCTTCTTGATGCAGGGCGTCGGTCCTTCTTGATACATGCTTATGCTTCGTGTGACGATATGATGTATATATTTGGCGGGCCTAGTTATTAAATCTCTTGGGAAATGGTGTTGTGAGCGTTCTTAACATTTGGATCTTTAAATATCATACTTGATACTCTTTGTATATTGTTTACTTGATTTATTTATTATGTTTCAATTGTGTTTCCCCTGACTTGAGAAAGGTAGCTTGGTAAATTTGAGGGCTCCGAACGTATATTTTTTACAGCACTAAGTTATATGCTTAGCGATAGTTGTTTCTATCATAGGGAATGTTCGAGATGATGCATGAAGCTGGCCATTGGAGATGGAAATTTTGAGAGACTTAAGGAAGATCATATTTGCACATAGACATCTATATTTTGTATAAACCTTGAGACTTGTACATGATATATGTGTTGTACATTTACATGAAATTTTGAAGGCTAATTTGATCATGTCACCATGGGTTGTAATATAAGTATGGCCATATGTTTTGTTGTTTTTGGGGTGTGTCAACCCAAATCTTGTAATATACTAATTTTACTATTTGTTTTAAATGTTTGTGTGAAGCATGAACCGGCTAATTTTGGTACTCGGAAGTTGGTAATATTCTTTTATATTATTTTTAAGCGTGAGGATAAAGTATGCATGAAAATTTCGTAAGTTATTTTCTTAGATTATTTTGGAAGAGCTCTTCCGCCACAAGTTAAAATTCTGCACAATATAAATTTGACATCAAATTAATGTGTAAATTGGCAGGTTTCACTTCCTTAACTATTTTTTTATGAACCTAATTCCTCTACTAGATTATAATTAATATGCCCTTCGTTAATCTCTTTTAAATGACACAAGTATTATGTTAGGTTTCTTGTTTAAGTTGTATATCCTTCCGAAAGGGTCGCTACAAGTGTTGGTATTAGAGCCTAGGTTTGTGGTTTCAGGACTTTTGTTCTGAATTACTTGTATACTTGTTGCTTTCGAAATGGTTCTATTTAGATTCTTTGTTCACTTACATAGTTTATAATATTTTTATCGCATGTAGAGTGAATATGCATCAAGTACATGTCCCTAATGTAATGTGATCTTCCCTTTTGAAAGAATTTAGTTATGGCCTCTTCTTCTGACCAACCTATGGAAGCTGCTCGTGAAGATTCAGGTACCTCTGTTTCCCAACCTCATGCACTGGAATGGGTTGGAGAAAAATTCTCTAATCAATATGTTTCCCACACTAGTGGGTTTGAAGTGGGAAACCATCGGGGTGTAAGAGATGGTCCACATCCTCAAATGAGTCGTGGTACTCAAGCCATGAATCCTCCTTTTCAACAAATGGCTGAATTTTTCCACCATATGGCTGAATCGATGCATGATCCCAACGGGATTAACTTTGAGAAAATGAGGAATATTGGTGGAGTGGAGTTTGAAGGCACTGTTGATCCCACTGATGCTAAACAATGGCTAGAGCGCATGGAGAGGGTGTGTGAGCAGTTGGGAGTGTTCAGATGTTTCAAAATTAAGTATGTTATTTCACTATTACAAAACAATGCTTACGATTGGTGGGTAAGATTTATGAATGCCAAGGTAAAACCTCCAGTTCTTACTTGGGATGATTTTCTTAAGGAATTTCGTATGAAGTATGTCCCACCTGCTTATTGTGACGCAAAGAAAAAGGAGTTTTTGAATTTAAGGCAACGAGGCATGTCTATTGTTGAGTACCAACAACAATTTCTAAGGCTCTCCAGTTATGCTGGAGGTATTATTAAAGAGGAAAAACATAAGTGTAGGAAATTCGAAGACGGTTTAAATAATTCCATTAGGAATACTGTGGCGATCCTGCAACATAAGAACTTTTGTAAGTTAGTGTCTGCTGCTTTTAGTTGGAAACGACTTGATAAAGAAGAAGCTAATAGAAATCAAAACAAATTCCAAAAGACTAGACCAGATATTGGAAGTCCATCAAAAAGGGGAAGGTTTGATGATTCTAAGGTTGGTAGTAATAACATGCCACCTCAACAAAAGCAAAACAAATCACATTTTTCTAGAGCTAGCACTCCAAATTATGTCCAAGGCAAGCCTCGCGTTCCCACTTGTGGACAATGTGGAAAGAATCATTATGGTACTTGCAGGAGATCTTTTGGTGCATGGTTCAATTGTGGGAGCTTTGATCATAAAGTGAAGGACTGTCCTAATCCTAATAATGCTCCTTCCTTCTATTAATCCTCCTAAAACTAATAGAGGTGCAAGACCTAAAAACACCCAAGCAGCAGGTGCAAGTGGAGCTAATAAAGCTAGTGGACCCAGGGCTACTGCACGCGCTTATGATAGAAGGCAGAGAGATGATCAATATGGATAAGACGTTGTTGTCGGTAAAATTCACTTATTTGGCGTATGTGTCTTTACACTGTTTGATCATGGTTCTACACATTCCTATATTTGTTCATCACTTGTTCTTCCTGAAAATGTGAAATTTGTGATACTTAATTATGATGTGCTGGTTGAAAGTCCTTTGGGTTATCAAGTTTTGTGTAATAGAGTTTATCAAGATTGTCCCTTTGTAATTAAAAACCTAGTCTTCTCTGCTGATTTGATTGAAATGCCCTTTAAGGATTTTGATGTTATTATCGGGATGGATTGGCTTTATAAATATCATACAATGGTAGATTGTAGGCAAAGCATGTGACTTTTAAAGATCCTACATTTTCACACATCATTTTACAAGGTGAAAGATCACTGACATCTAGTATTATTTATGTGGCCTTGGCAACAAAAGTTGATGCGTCAAGGTTGTGGGGCATACCTTGCTCACATAGTTGATACATAGTTGGAGAGTCTTTGTATGAAGGACATACCTTATGTATGTGATTTCCCAGAAGTCTTCCCCGTAAATCTTCCTAGGTTTCCCCCGAAAAGAGAGGTTGAATTCCCAATCGAGCTTATTCCTGAATCTACCCCTATTTCTATCACTCCTTATAGAATGGCTCCAACAGAATTAAGAGAATTGAAATCTCAATTGAAAGAAATTCTTGAGAAAGGTTTAATTCGACCTAGTGTTTCTCCATGGGGAGCTCCTGTTTTATTCGTAAAGAAGAAATATGGCACTCTTAGGCTTTGTATTGACTATAGACAATTGAACAGAATAACAATCAAGAATAAATATCCACTACCAAGGATCGATAATTTGTTTGACCAACTTAAGGGTTCTAAAGTATTCTCAAATATTGATTTAATGTCTGGATATCACCAACTACATGTTAGAGAGACAGATATTCCTAAAACTGCTTTTAGAACTCGGTATGGTCATTATGAATTTTTGGTGATGCTGTTTGGATTGAAAAATGCTCCTACGGTATTCATGGATCTAATGAATCGAGTATTCAAGCCTTATCTTGATCAGTTTGTGGTGGTCTTTATAGATGATATTTTAATATTTTCCATAAGTAGTGAAGACCATGATAAACACCTTCAGATTGTTTTGAAAATTTTGAAGGAGAAAGAACTTTATGCTAAACTTTCCAACTGTGAATTTTGCCTTGATGAAGTGGATTTTCTGGGACATGTTGTATCAACCGAAGGCATGGAGGTGGATCCTAGTAAGATACAAGCAGTTGTTGAATGGAGACCTCCCAAAAGTTCAACTGAGGAAAGAAGTTTCTTGGGCTTAGCAGGATACTACTGAAGATTTGTGGAAGGCTTTTCCATTATCGCCTCCCCTTTGACTAAACTCTTGCAGAAGTGAGAAATGACAAGAGAGCTTTGAAACTTTCAAATCTTTGTTGACTCAAGCATCTATACTTATTCTACACATTGAAGGGAAAAAGTATGTAGTATACAATGATGCTTCTCACAATGGTTTAGGATGGGTTTTGATGAAAGAAGGGAAGGTTATTTCTTATGCCTCTCAGACATTAAAACTGCATGAATTGAACTATCCTACTCATGATCTTGAACTTGTTGCTATAGTGTTTGCTTTAAAAATATGGCGGCAATGTATGGAGAGAAATGTCATATATTCACTGATAACAAGAGCTTAAAGTACTTGGGTACTCAGAAGGAGCTAAACCTAAGACAACGTAGATGGCTTGAACTCATCAAGGATTATGACTGCACGATTGATTATCATCCAGGTAAAGCCATCAATTTTTGCCAAGAACATTGTTCTTTCTAGGTATGTAAGGCTTCTCACAGTGTTGGACTTGTTCGTCCTCACGCCATACATCTAATTCATCCATGAAATTGTTGTATCTAAAAGATACTTAAATAGTTCTTGATTTTATTTTCATTTTTTAACAAGGGATGTATTGAGTTTATTTGGTTGAGGATCTTTAGTATGAATTGTGTTTCTTAATTAAAAGGATTGTATGATTTTCTCATGAAATCGTGTTGGAATTGAGAAACAAGAAGGGTTTAGGAGAAATTTCTCAATTCTAAACTAGTTTGAAGCTTGAATTTTGCCAAAAAGTTTTGTCAAAGTCGCTGGGGAAGGGCAGAGGTGGCACACCAGGAGTGCTGGGACGACGCGCCAGCAATACGCCCAAATTCAGCGCCAGTACTTTAGGGCCTGGTGCGGCGCGCCAGTAGTTTGCTAGGAGTGCTGGGGCGACACGCCAGCAGTACATCGGGAGTCGTTGGGCCAATTTTTCCTTGTTCATCCGACGCATGTTCCTTTAAGTTGTGGCTATGTTCACCTTTTTTGTATTAGCTCATAAAGGCTCCATTCACCCTTGAGAGTTCCTACATGTCCTAATCACATGTCTTAATTTACATTCAAAATTAAAGTGAGTTTAAGAGAAAAGTTCAAGAGCTTTTATTGAGTTGATTCGTTATGTCTATATTTCAGCATAAACCCTATGAATAGAGTATCCTTGAGATGAGTAGTATCGTTGAGTTCTTGAGTTCTGAGTATTGAGTTTTATATATCGTTATTGAGACCATTGAGTTGCTTCATTCATGTTTATATTTCAGCATGAACCCTATTTTGAGTTACAACTCTTGAGAGTCTTTTAAAGCCAATACTTGTGTTTTAAACTGAGTTTTTGAGGAAAGTTAAAGAGACATTTTGAGTAAAGTTTAAGGGAACTAAGTATTCCCAAATGTATCATTTTGACATTAAGAAAAGAGAAACTTTGATTCCTAAAAATAGTTTATGAGTTCAAAGATACTTTAGAGCAATTACCTATTTTAAGAGGATAGTTTGAGCAATTATCTCAAACCAAAGAAAGAGTATGTTTTATACATTTGAGGATGAGTATATATTTATTGAGAGTAGTATTGAGCACCGAAATAGGGATGAGTTCAGACAACTCACATTCCTCATAAACCGTGTAGCCAACATGGGTAAGGGATCATACTTCTTAGATGAATCCTTAGTGCCTTCAGGTAGAGCTTAGTGGATCCACTTAGTTGAGGTGTTCTATACACCGGCAAGGTATAGGACAGTTATGGCAACGTGGGCGAGACGTTGTATCATCACATAGCTCATAATGATGGTTGTCGATTAGAGAATCTCTCAAATAAGAGTAAAGAGTATTTTATTGTAGTTTTATACATCATTGAGTTTATATCTTATGTTTTATAACACTTTAAACATTGCATCTCTTGTTATTGCTTTTGTATTGGAGTTTAGATGAGTTGAGGTGAGTATTTCTCTTAGTCTTGTCAGTTTAGTTATCTATGCTTTCAATTCTCCTTGCATGTTCGTATATTCAATGTATTGATGTCATTCGACCTGCATCTTATAATGATGCAGATACAGGTGTTTAGGATCATCAACAGGCACTTTGTTGAGATCGTTTGACATTCCAGTTAGATTTGGTGAGCCTCCTTGTATTTCGAAGGACTTCCCATTTACTTTCTAGTTAGTAGTTTTGACGTGTCGTGGGTCTTGTCCCGACACTCATCTTTTTATAGTAGAGGCTTCATAGATAGACAGAGTCGAGGTGTCTTTCAGCATTTACTTTATTTTGAGTTGTTTTACAAATTAAAAGTATTGTTATTGATTATTTTCAGGCTTTATGAGTTGAGTATTTGAGTTTAATGAATTTCATTCTGCTTTAAGTCTATTATTGCTTGAGATGATTTTTCGCTTGTAGTCAGCCAGGATAAGGGTTCACTTGGGGACCAGAAATGATTCTCGAGTGCCGGCCACGTCCAGGATGTAGGCTCGGATCGTGACAAATCCTCCTCACATATCTAGTGGAACAAGAACTCAACTTAAGGTTCTAGAAGACACATTTGAAACTCCTCTTCAATGTTAGAGTTTCAATTAGAGTGATTCAAGGTATGTAAGGCTATCATAGTGAGGAACTCAGTTCTTCCTCACACTCTACATCTATAGTTTCAGTTAGTAATATCAAAACTAGGTTTTTTACCCCCAAAGTCTACTATTGTATTTTATAGTTATTGATGATTCTTGATTGATGGCTCATGTTTATTCTACCACATACATCCTTTTTAGCTAAAGTTAATTATTTGAAACCTTGTCATAACATTTATATGCATTGTTTTCATGTGTAAAGTAAGTTTCAAGTTCCAAAAGCAGTATTTCAAGAAAGAGTTCAAGAAAATATATTTAGATAATATTTTAGAATTTTAAATTAAATTAGTCATATCTTCATATTAGTAAATAAAATTGTATACAACATCCTCCAACAGAATGTATTGCAAATAAATGACTTACATCTTAAGAACATTGATCATTATAAATATTAGTAGTAATAGTACTATGTAAACTTAAAAAAATTATGTTTTTTTTAAGGAAACTACACTATAAATAAAAGAGAAAATAGTCAAATGCCCCCTCAACCTATTAGTCAATTCTCAACTACACACTTATACTTCACGAGGATCCTATTACCCCCTTGAACTATTTTGTGGTGAAATTATTTGCTCCCTGAATGATGAGGTGGCAAAGAGAGTGTAATTCGCTTTCTCAAAGAGTGTGAGAAGCAATATTTCTATTAAAATTTTAACTTTATAAGTATTTCTTTTCTCTTTTTAATTTTTTGATTTTTTAAATATATTTATGTCACATTTAACTCTTATTTATCTTCTCTATTTTACCTTTTTTCTTCTTCTCTTCGACATTTGGCCGGATTTAAGTCGCCGAAAAATAACATGTACTCGCCTCACAATTCAGTTACCACTTACCACTAATGCTATTTCCCTTCCACTTTTTTATTTAAAAAAAAAATCATCTTCATTTGTGAAAATTACAAGTAATATGGAATCAAATTAAAAATCAAACACTTCTTCATAGTTAAATGTTTATCAGTTCGAGGAAATAACACAAAAGAAACAATGTAGAGGAAACCCATTTGAGAAAATGAAAGTAACAAAGCCTCAACTTAAAAATTAGCACCTTTAACAACTATAATTTTTTTTACTATTTTGACCACAAGAAGCAAAAAAGAACAAAATTGAAGAAACCCACATTCAAATCTGATCCAAAAATTGATTATTGCATCAACGTCAAATTCTTCAACATAAGCAACCCATATGGGATTTTTCATTTCAAATCGTTGTAAGCCAAAACAATGCTCAAGAAAAACTTCCAAGAATTTCACCGATCAAATTTGTATCTCTCATCCAAATAAACTTCATATCTTTCAGTTTTTTAAACTTCGGTGATATTCTCATCGGAAAAAACTCATTAAATGCCAATCTGAATGTTCAAAATTGGCTAAGTTAACATTTTTTGTCAGAGAAACAAGTTCATATGCATGTACAAGTTCTGCAGCTTCGTTAATTTTTCGATCATGAAATATCTTTGATAAAATTATTTTCACCCAAATTAAGAAACTAAAATTTTCGAAGCTGATAAATATCCAATAATATGAGACCCACAAAGTAATTTTGAAAAGATTCAAATGCTTCAGAGTGGAAGAATTGTATACGAAAGTTGAAAATTACCGGAAAAGATAATTCAACTCAAGATTGAGAAAAATGAAATTTATGAGGTAACATATGAAACTTGAAATTTCATTGTTGGTCTTTCACATGTCAAAGAAAAGAAGAAAAAGGCTGAACAAGAAAAGCAAAAACAATATAAAAAGAGAAATAGAATAAAGAAAAAGAATAATAATATTTTTATTTGAAAAATGATAAATATTACGTGGCAGCGACCACTACATAACACAAGTTTGGGTATGACTTTTTAAGGAGGTATATCTTCCACTTTTAAAATGTTTAGGGAGGTAATAGGACCTCCGTGAAGAATAAGTGTGTAGTTGAGAATTGACTAATAGATTAGGGGGGCATTTGGCTATTTTCTCTAAATAAAAAGTAGGAAATAAATAAACCTATTATTAAAATTTTGTTTTAGACTATTAATTTTATTGAGTCACTCTTAACCAAAGAATAGGGGTTCTTAATAATAGATATATGGTGATATATCTCCAAAATTAAATAATAATACTAAGAAATAAAACATAGTGTGTACCATCATTATTAGGTTAATGTCAAAAGTCTAATATATTTAGGAAATGTTTATTTTTAAGAATGTATATATTTTTTTAAGAAAATTTTTAATATACAATTTGCAAGATAGGCTTATTACACTACCAAAAACAAGATGTAACTGAGATGGACGTGGGGCAAACAAGTAGTCATTTCAAATTTTATTATAACATCAACTATTGAGAGACGGGATTGTTCCAATTCAAATGACTATCCTTATTATTCCAGCTGGAATTTCAAGATTTAGAAAAAACTTCTGCGATGTTCTGATTCAATATTGGTCATGATAGAAAAATAGTAGAAGAGTTTAGAAAACATCTTCACATTTCATACTAAAGGCACTTATGTTTGGATATATTTGTAGTAGAGTTAGAAAATTTAATCATTGGTTTCTTGAAATCAAAGTGTGTGATTGTCTCTACTTTTGTAAGCAATTTCGTATTGAATGAACGTAATTTCACCATCAAGGGTTGTGAAATTCATGATGATTTGACCTAAAACATGGTCTTTATGAAATGAATTGGGTGAAGTGATTGTATATCTTATTATCTTTTTCATATTGATCGACTTTTAATGGTGGCAAATATTAAAACGTGTCCTAAGTTTAACTCGTTTGAGTGAAAGAGCATCAACGTGGGAAAAGAGTTAATAACAAGGATTCTAGAATTTGAACTCGTCTAATAGTTAATGTTGTAGAAAAATTAATCAACCTTGAGTAAATATCTTTTGAAATGAGTGAAACACTTTTAGTTCGAAAGGATAAAAGTGATAGACATTAAATTTGGTTGAGAAACGGTTAAATGAAGCATGAGCTTGATAAACTAATATACTAACAACACAAGATAAAATTTGTACTAACCCAAAAATGATCAAACAGTCTGGGTAAACACAATTCTGGTTAATTCTCTCTATAAATTCTTAGTAAGGGGACATTGTTGATTGTTACTTGTTACAAAGTGCTTTTAAAACGGAACCCCAAACTCTCTCATATTTCCTTTTTATTTTGGAAATAAGTAGCTAATAGTTATAAATAGCCGCATACGGTTAGTTTTCGCTTTTTTCCCTCTGAAATTTGACCCCAATCTAGTTGGGTACTATATTTGACACCGATTACGTTATACTTCTTTAAAGAGGTTAATTTGAGCGTATTACTACCCTAACCCATTTTCAATTATTTCTTGCCCAAACTCCTAGTTTGATCAATTGGCAAGAAACTGACAAATGAATTCATCATTATACATTAAAAAAGAAACAGTTGGTTCAAACATTAAGTAGTAACAAAAGAAAATAAGAGAAAAAACTGATGGAACTTCGTATCAAAAGAAATTGAAAGATTAGGGCTTTTAAGCATTGAGCTTTTGAAGCTTTTGTAGGGAAATCAAACACTAAAATGGGAGAAATTTCACTGTAAGGAACTGGAGGATAAATACAAGTGAAATGGGTTAGGGTGGGTCCGGTATGATGTTAATGGGTTGGATTTTAGTTTTGAATGTAATGACAGTGGTATGCTTGAGCCCAACTATTAACAAATGATGTTGATGGATCTTTTTTCAAAGTTCGATAGCATATTTGAATTATTTTTTACCAAATTAATTTTGATGACATGGACCTCTAATAAGAGACCACGTGGAAAAAATGATTTTGCAAGAATCACAAAATATAATTGTTAAAAAAAATAATGGCACAAATAGGTCCTTTTTGTAATGCCAGTGACAAGATTGAGTCCAACTATTAATGGATGATATGTACTTCCTCCGTCCATTTTTAATTGTCATGGTTTTCTTTTTTAGAGTCAAACAATAAGAATTTTGACTAACATTTACGATGTATTCTTTCATCATATTAATATGCAAGAAAAACTGCAATTTATAGTAATTTTCGTATAGGTTTTGAATATCTAAAAAAAATTGTTTAAAATATTGAATTAATGTTATCTAATTTTAATATTGAAAATTAGTCAAATTAACTTTCAAAAAGCGCAACATGACAATTAAAAGTTGATGGATACTAGGAGTATAAGTCTTTTCTTAAAGTCCAATGGTACTCCGTCTAGTCCATAATAATTAAATTTTTGAATATTTTTTTAATGTTCAAAATAAGCTAATTGTTCAATGTTCAAGAGTGTGGTTGAAAATGTCTTTCAGTTTTGCCTTTTATTTACATTTTTTAGGTCATAAGTTAAAGAGAGTTAATTGCTCAAATTTATAATTTTACTTTGAATTATTTCTATTTTCAAAAATAGACCGACAATAACTAAAATGATAAAAACCAAAAAAAATAATATTTAATTTATGTTCTAATTTTTTTTTCCTTAGAGGTTTTTTCCTTGTTTAATTATTGATGTATGGTTGGTCACGTGAGGAAGTTATTATTTGATGCAATTATTCGACAAGGTCACACTACTTGGGTATGTGGATCTAAGATTTGCCGTTCACGCTTTGGACCATCTTTTTCGGATGCTCCCCTTTGTTGTCCTATTTTCACATTTCCTTTTCCAAGTATTCCCCTTACGAGTGTCAATATTCTCTCCGTCTCATATTACATGTGAATTTTATTGAAAATATTTATCTGATATTTATCTGATATTACTTGAATACTTATTAAATTTGAATAGAGTTAATTATTTTTTTATTTTACTTTTAAATTAATATGAATTTGGAAGTTTAAACAAATTTTAAAGATCTAAAGTTTCTTTTTTTCAAAAGACTAATATTATGAACAAATGGCAAAACAGTAAATTGATCAATCAATTAATAGTTTTTTAATTGTCGTATAAAATAGAAAACACTAATCTAATAATCTATGTCTCTAATTACTTGTGTACTCTTGAATTGACACACATATTAAGAAAATAATGTTTGACATAATGAGCTTACTATTTTACCCTATTAATTATGAAGTTGATGAATTAAAAACTTAAGATTTTCAAAAAGTTCTACTTTTTTCAAAGTAATTAATTGAGTGGATAATAGGTAAAAAAAATATCCTTTATTAATTTGTCAAAATAAATAAATAATTAGAAACAACTAAAAAAAACTAGATAAATAATTAGGGACAAAAAGTACGAGACAGAGGGAGTATCATTATTGGGGTAGTCCAACTTGGGAAAGTAACATTTTTGGATTACGATTTTCAAAAGGTCATAGGGTTACTCTTTTTCCGTCCATTTTTGTTTGTTTAAAATGAATGTTCATTTTTATTTGTTTAATTTAATTTTTAATTTATAATTTATTCTTATTATTAGTTGTAGTTATTTTTTAAATTATTAAATTTATTATATTGAAAGGGTAATATAATAAAATTGTTATATTATTCCTTACTTATGTTGAGTCCCGATAAAAATTAGGATTTGAAGCTTATAATTTGTTATTCAAAGTCTTTTATATATTTTTTCATAAATTTATTAAGATAAATATACTATTTGAATTAAATTTATTGGATTTGATCAAATTCATAACTAAAGAAATTATCTAGAATTGATTAGTAATTTTTTATAAAATTATATATTATTTAAAAGCTTATAATCACAAATATCTATTTATAAAAAAAACGTGGGAATCAACCTTTAGTATATTCTAATTTCTAAGGAGTATCTTATTTATGAATTGAGGTTTGCTAGTCTGATAAGATTGTACAAGTATTAAGGAAATTTTGATAGTTTCACACATTGTGGGGTTTTTATATAAGGCATATTACCTAAATAAATTCTTTAACTTGGTTTCAATCAACATTTATATCTTCACTTTTGGGTATACGCAAGTAGACACTTAAATTTGTATAAAATTAAATACACATGTCCTATATGACATAATACATGTAGGACACCACATAGGACACAAAATTACCATGTAGGACGCCACGTAGGACGAATGTGTTTATTTATTTAATTTTATACAAGTTTAAGTATCTACTTGTGTATACTCAAAATTAGAGGGCATATACATATTTGTGTATTATGTCTTTATGTAATTATGAAAATCAAATATAACTTTAAGGAAAATAATCCAAATGACATATCCCAATAAAACTTCAATATCAATTTGATTTTAATTTGACATACATAAATAAGTCATTTAAATTGGTTCTAACTGATCTTTATGTCATCCAACTTTGAGTATGTATAACTAGACACTTAAACTTTTATAAAATTGAACAAGTAGATACGCACATCGTACGTGACATAAGACACAAAATTATCAATATATTTATATGTTCAATTTTATACAAGCTTAAATATATATATGTACATTTAAAGTTGGAGTGTATAATTATCCGTAAAATCGAATAAATGTAACATTTATGTATTATGCTTTTATATTTCAAATCTCTCATTTCATATGACATGTCTAAACGGCCCTTATAGTACTCATTTTGATCGACGTAATTTAAAGTCGTGACAGTGATGTCGAACTCTTTGGGTCCATTGTCAGATGAGTTGCCCCATACAGTTGCAAGCAAGCATATTGAAGCTACTGCTTTTCTCTTCCATCAAGCAACTGCCAATATCTCCAAATCCCCCCTTTTTTTCTTCATCTTCCTTCACAAATTTTTCATCAATGTCAATGTGTTTACAAGTAATCAATCTCAACACTTTCACTCATCAATCTCGAACTCGAATCCCAATACAAAATCGAACTCTCGTCAATGTCAACTCTCACTTGCGAATTTCACCAATCTGCAATATTCGCAAGGGAATAATCACCGCTTGCTCAGCTCCCAGCCAAGAAATTCTGCAGCAGCAACTGTCTGATGAAAATGTAGAAAGTTCAGATTCAGTGGGAAATGAACAAAAAGTGGTGGTGGAATTTTCTGCGGATGAAAGCATTTGGAATCAAACGGTGGAGATTATCAAGTTTTCAGGGCCAGCAGTTGGGCTTTGGTTATGTGGACCTTTGATGAGTCTTATTGATACAGCTGTTGTTGGTCAAGGAAGTTCCATTGAACTTGCTGCTCTAGGTACTTAAGAAATCAAAAGCTTATAGTACTCTTTTATACTAAATCAAACTAATTCGGTTCTGCTTA
>JAJOOS010000753.1:0-44777 GCA_029582725.1 Solanum chiquidenum | reverse complement strand
CTGCCGGACAGATTTTACGAAAATGGGCATAACTTCTTCGTCCGAACTCCGAATGAGGTGAAACGAAGTGCGTTAGGTAGCTAACTCAAAGGGCTTTCCATGGATATATTATTGTCCACCCAATAATTTGTGTGCTAGGAGATATGACCCTCCAAAGTAGACCCTCGAAAAAGGCTTCACTTGGAAATTTCGAATTTTGATACGGTTGCTATAAAATTTGGGTTAGACCCATTTCCCACTCAATTTGACCCCCTAAACAAGAATATGAAGTCATATTTTTGAAAAATGAAACGGATCTTTTTATATACAGCTAAACAAGTTTCCGGTAACTTTCAAAGCACATTTTTAAGAACTTTTTGGGTCAAATTCAAATAAAATCATTTCATTAAGTTCTCGACTCCAAACTCACATATGAGGCTCTATTTTCACTCTATCATTTTCCGAGTCGTTACATCAGCGCTCTTCTAATTGCTTAGAAGTAGAAGGGTTCAAAAACCCCTTTACATCTAGGGCTCATCGAAGACCTATTTTGTGTATATTCAGGAACAGGGCTATCAAATGGTCGACTGATTATGGCTTCTGAAGAATGCACTACTTAGTGTGGGTAGTAGTACGGAATTCCATCCATGCATTACACAAGTAGGCTTCGAGAGTATTCATGGTGTGTTCCTTTATGATATTACGTTAAATGAAATGAATGTGCTCTTATGATGATGCTAATGAGAATGTTATTTTAATGTCTAATGAATGAAAGTGCTCTTAATGATGCAATTGAAGTATCTAATGAATGAAAGTTCTCTTAATGAGGAAATTGAAGAAGGTTGACTTATGTGTTTAAATGTAATGATGCATGTTATACTTGAATTGTATTATGAGTTACTTCCTTGTTATGACTTATGAAATGTTTATGTTCCTTATGTATGAGTATGGTTTAAAGATGAAAAGGAAGAATGGTAAGTTCACTTTTGGTGGCCTTGATGTGGTACTTGGTGTGGATGGTGGTATGGGACGCTATTCATGCTTTGCACAAAGTATGGCTTGAGAGTTACTTGAGGTGAAAGCTTAATGTAAAGGAATGACTTATATATTGATTATTTTCTAATGTGATGAAATGACTTGTCTATTGGTTATGTTTGTATATTATGCCTCTTATACTTATGCTCATGATGTTTTCTCAAATTGGCATAAAAGCATGGCTTTCACATAAAATGTCTGTTTTAAGCATGTTTTTACATGGCTATCATACTTAGTACTTAATTGTGCTAACCCATATTTCTCCATATTTTTACCAAAGTGTAGGTTCCGACATTTGAGTTGATTCTCTCTAGTTGAATCTTCGATTGAGTTCTTCCAAAACTATTGGTATGTCCTCATGGATTCGAGGACAAGTACTTTGATGTTTTATGTATTTCTTTGTAATAGATTATTTCTAGACTTTCTATTGTAAAGGGTCGTGAACCTACTTTTGATTTGGATATTGTTTTATATGGCCATGTTAGATTTATAGACTTACGTTGTTTTACATAAATGTTTTTGATCGTATGGATTAAAAGAGTTTTAATTCGGGTAACACAAATGCATTATGAATCCATGACATTACATGCTATACATTATACTTCCGAACTATAATCGGAATGTATGGGGCCTATTGCCTATATTTATATGTATGAGACACAGATGGCCACAAGTTGGCGAATATGATGGCGGTTTGCTACCAAAAGGCACCACCATTGCTAGCACTTGGTTGGGTATGACATGAATTTGCATCTATATATATGTATTCAATACATGCAATTATGTGAGCATACAATGCATATTTAATTTATATAAGGTAGGATGTCAACCATAGAGGCTATCAGAGTTTCTGTTTCACGTGGTATCTTAATTATCCTTTTTATAGCATCTATTTATGATTCTATTTTCCGCCTTACATACCAGTACATTTTTATCCGTACTGATGTCCCATTGCTTGGAGACGCTGTATTTTTGTTTCATGAGTGCAAGTCCAGGTAGGGATTCTAATGGACCCCTCCACTACGATTCGGGGTTCAACTATGAGTTGGTAAGCTCCACCAATTCCTGGAGCTTTCATATGATGTTTACTTTTATTATACAGTTTGGGTATAGTTGCAACCTTTTCTCGACCAATGCTTATGACACTCATAGAGGATATTGTGGACATAATATTTTTTGTTTATTTCTGCAGCTTCCAGTTTCAAACCACATAGGCTTGGCATGTATAGATATGTATGAATGTGTGTATGTCCTTAATTTCAGCCTTGTCGGCCAGCTAGTACTTTATCATTTTTGGCTTGTCGACCTTTGTCTATATTATTTGTTATTTAGGATATGACCCTAATGTTCTAGGATTAATATTTTAGATTTTATGCTGCCCGACCTTCTAGGCCCACAATTGAGTTAGTCTGCATTTTTTAGTGGCTAACTCGATTGCATAAGGTGTCGAGTGCTAGTCACGCCTCCTCTAGTTTTGCGCTTGACAATACCAATACTAGAGTGACAACCATTATTATAAGAAAATTCAATCAATGGTAAATGTTCATCTAAATTACCATTAAAATCAATGACACATGCTCTCATCATATCTTTGAAATTTTGGATAGTACCCACTGCTTGCCCATTGGTTTGGGGATGAAAAGTCGTGTTAAGCTTATGTAATGACCCTAAAAATGAAGTAGGAAGAACTAGAGCTTCACATGTGTATTAGAAGTTAGTAAGTTGTTAAAAAGATGAGTTTTGGCTTTTAAGGTTTAGTTTGAAGAGTTTTTGAGGTCGAACGTCAAGAAATGACCACGACATTTGAAAACTAGTCTTTTGGTGCTGGTGTGTTCTAATGTGATGTAGTTGAAGTTGATATCTTGTTTGAGGTCTAACTCTTGTAGAAATTTTCCTTACACTTGGAGCATTGAGTTTAGGGGTTAAACGTCTGGGTACGACTCCCCAAGGGCCACCCTAAGGGTCCTTTAGGAGGACCCTAAGCTAAACCCCAAAGCTGCCAAAGAGTGGTGATCTATGGCCATGACTTACGGCCAGTAGGCCCACTAATGTTCAGTAAGCCTCCTCCGTAAGTCAACACTTAGCCTAGGGAGACTTAAGTCCAACGGCCAAATCTCTGTCACAAACGACGAGCCAACAGGACGGCCCATCACTCCACCTGTGGTCCGTAGGTGTTGAGTCATAGGTCGCACCTGTAATCTGTCAAGTGACATGGCCAAGCCAAGGGTGGTTTGGTAAATTTTCGGATTTCTTGTCTTTGGTGACTTGTTATGTTGGACTTTGACGTTGTTTGTATTATGAATGATGCTTCATTGTTGCTTTCATGTTATGAAAGAGGTTAGAAGAATTTGTGTAGGCCTACTCCCAAGGGGGAGATATTGTGCCAATCTAGCAAGGTTTTTGGTGTGGCTATGTTAGTTGATGGTAGAACCCGACTTAGTCATGATGAGTTTTGAAGTTTGTTAATAGATTGGTTGAATAGGTTGTTTAAATAATGCCTAAATGGGTTGACTGAATAAAATCCTCTATGAAGGGTAGAAGTGTAATTTACCATGGTTTAGAATCATCTTGTGTGATGGATGTGAAATCTTAGTGATAATTTGCTCCGACCTTAAAATTGAAAGATATGATGCTTAAAAGAGTTTATATAGGCTTGCTCCTAAGGGGGAGATAATGTGCTTAGATAGCAAGGTCGTTGAATGTACTTGATAATTCTGAGTTAGGTTTACTTGAAATTTTCACCTTGAGTGGTGTTAGTGAGGTTGCTTGTGAGCTAGAGTTACTTGAAGAGAACAAAAGAGTTTTTCCATGAAGTTGTAGGAATGATCTTTTAAGGGCTTAGTGAAGGGTGCTACCTGGGAGGTCTAGAGCCACTGAGAAGTCCTAATATCCTCATCCTTCTTCCTTGTATTCTTCCTTTAGCATTTAAGATCTTGAGATTTTAAGTTTCTTTTTTTTTGCTTTTATATGGAGACATGTGTGAATAGTATGTTTCCATGCGTTTCTTATGTGATGCACGTTCAAGAAAATGCCTAGGTCTTATTATAAATGACTTATATGCATTGTATTCCTCATGTCGTAGTGCATTGAGTATATTTGCACATAGACTGCATGAGTTGATTATGAGAATGCCTTAGTTTTTGAGTTGAAAGGTTCCTCCTTGAAAAAAATTATTTTTGAGAGTGCATTGTATTTAGGGTCCATGCGTGTGTGTTGAGCATGATTTAGTTAGGATATGTTAGTTCCTCCTTGAAATTAAGTCAAATATATAATTTCATGCATTTTGGGTTGGTAGAAGTAGTTCCTATCCCTTGTTGCATTGAATGAGTTTAGTTTTGAATTAAAGTTTTCTTGCTTGGTTATGTTCATTTAGATGTAGTGCATGAATGATGGGCTGTTAGCTTAGAGTTGTGACTTTAATAAGTGTTTGTAATCATCATTTGAGGATGAATGATCCCAAGGGGGAGATAATGTAACACCCCGTAAATTAATATGTTGAACTAGTGAGTTCTAGAGCCTTTCGTAAGAGTTTTGGAGTGTTGTATGAGGGTTAAACCTCATAGACGCAAATCTCGTACATAGAATAGAGGTTTAGGGATTAGGGAATCAAGGTACGACCCCCCAAGGACTACGCAAGGGGTCCTTGAGGTGGACCTTAAAATAGCCCAAAAAGCTGTCAAAAAAGTGTCACCTATGTTTGGCCACCTACTGGCCGTACTGCCTGTAGGTGGACCCACGCCCCGTAGTTGGGATTGTGGGTCAAGGCCTGCAGTGTCTTGCATATTTTGAGTTGCAGACATTACATTATGCAAGAACATGATATGACATGAAAGGTTCTCTCACATAGAATTATTCTAGGTTAAAATGTTTTCTCCCCTAAAATGAATCCAAGTCCTAGGACTCTAAGATGTGATGAGGCTTATGGTGATTCCCCTAAATGACCTTTGCATGATAGGAATCAGGAGTGAGTTTCCTTGTTAGTAATTAGTAGTTATGAGGAGTGTGAGGTTATTACCCTTCAAATATGTGTGACTCCCAAGGAAAGAGGTAATTACCCAATAGCCTTTATGTTGGTCATAGAGGCGATTACCTATGATCCTTATGTGGTGATGTGGAGGCAAATACCTACATTAAACATTAAAATGGATATGGAGGTGAATACATATATCAACTTAAAATGGATATGGAGGCGAATACCTATATCACCTAATAATGAACATGGATGTGAATACCTATGATTCATTGATATGTATGACTAGAGGTGAATACCTTTGTCTTTATGATTCCATGATATGTGTGTCTTGAGGTGACTTCCCTTGTCCTTCATGATGAACTAAACATTTATGCCTTGAGGTGACTTCCCATTGCATTTATGAACATGAGCATGACTAGTTTGGATAGTAGGTCTAGATACCTCTCCACTTCATGCATGACTAAGAGGTGATTACCCTTGTCTTTAATATGTGAAGAGATGATGAACATGAATGATGAACTTAAGTTTGTAGCTTAGCATGGGTAGGATTATAGGGTCTTGTTCATGCATGGCACAAGCTTGCCTTAAGGTGACTCATGAGATGTTTGCTCTTATATGATGTATGCCTAGATAGGATTGTGCTAAAGTTGCCTTCCTTGACATGATATGATTGACTAAGGTGATAGTTCCCTTGTTTTTATTGAGTAAGTTAATAATGAGACCAAAGTAGGGTAAACATGACTATGATGACTTCAAGGTTATGCTTAGTGTGGAGGGTAGTATGGGATGCCTTTCATACATTGCACAAGTGTGCTTTGAGGTTACTAATTAGGAGTATGGTCCCCTTATGGTAGAAAGATTATGACTTAACCAAGTATATAGACTATAATTAAGATGACCAAAAAGGGATATTTGGCTTGGGTAGTACTATGGGATGCTATTCATGCCTTGCACTTGTATGCTTTTGTGGTTACTTGAGAATGGTTTTATTATGGTAGAGATGACAAAGAGTCAATTATGCTTATATGATATTTATGTTTAAGACTTGGCTTATTATGTTTATGACTTATCTCCTATGCTCATTAACTATGTCTTATGTTGACTTATGTTTATATGATGCTTATGTTGGAGATAATGCTATGACTATGATGATTATGCAATGACTATGTTATTATCTCTTGTGCGTATGTCTTATGTTGACTAACCATTTGAGATGCTTTTATGGTGTTTTGCTAGCTATCATACTTGGTACATTTTGTACTAACGCATATTGCCTACATTCTACTGAAATGTAAGGTTTGGAGACTTGAGTGCTACTTCAAGATAGATTTCTAGAAGTTGCAAGGAGTTGAAGATCTTGGTGAGTCCTCATAGCTTTGAGGACAACACCCACATTTATCTTATGTCTTTATTTCATGTTTTTGAGACTATTGTATGGGCTGTGTCCCAAGAGTTTAATCTAAAGTGTATTAGATGGTTTGGGACAAAGTATAGAAAGACTTCCGCTTGATTTTATGAAAAATGACTTTGATTGTAAAAGTTTTAAATTTTCCCTTGTTTTACTTTGATTACCTTTGTTATGATGCTAAGGGCTTGTATGAGACCCCTTCGGGGTCAAGTACACCATGTTACGTCTAGGGGGTACCCCTGGGTCGTGACAGCTAAATCGAGAACATGGGTTGGATAATTCCTTTCATGAACCTTGAGTTGTCGTAAAGCATTGGCAATCACTTTACCACAATGCATAAGGACACATCCCAAGCCCACTTGAGAGGCATCACAATACACAATAAAGCCATTTATACCCTCCGATAAGGTCAACACTGGAGCAAAAGTATGTCTATCTTTTAACTCTTGGAAGCTTTTCTCACAAGACACCGACCACACAAACTTAGCTTTCTTTTTAGTCAAGGCAGTCAATGGAGAAACAATAGAGGAAAAACCCTCAACAAACCTCCTATAGTAATCGGCCAAACCTAAAAGGTTCTAATATCGGTAGGAGTTAGAGGTCCAGGCCAACCTTTGACTGCTCTTCCCATAACTATAGCAACCATTCGTGCCAACAAAGCACTTACCATCATATTTCTTACCGCAGTTGGAGCAAGTAGGCCTTACCATAGAAGTTCCTCCGCTATTGCCTCCTTGAAGCTTAGGGTTAGACACCCTACCATTGTTGACCATTGGAGCACTAGAGGAGCCTTGGTTAGAGAACCTTTTTTTGAACCTTTGCCGACCTTGCTCGTCAGACTGAATATTGGGGAAATTTCCTTTACTGGTTCTAGGTCTCTTCACTTCCCTATTCTTTTCTTGGAGTTTCTCATCCTCCATTTGTTGAGCATATACCACACCACGAGATATATCCATGTTATCATGAAGCATTGCCGAACGACACTCTTTTCTCACCAATCTAGTCACACCCGTCACATACCTATTCATCTCATCCCTAGGGTCCGCCACCATAGACGGATCATACTTTGAAAATTTAGTAAAATTTAGGGAATATTCTTGAATACTCATACCTCTATGACGAAATTTGATAAATTCTTCCACCTTGGGTTCCCTCTTCTCACGGGGAAATAACCTCTCAAGGACTACTTTATTGAACACCTCCCAATTTATGGGACCCAGTTCTACTGGCCTATTCCTCTTCCATTAAGCATACAAAACTTGAGCCACACCCTCCAATTGGTAAGCGGCTAGCTCTGCATTCTCTACCGAAGTCACCCCATGGCATCAACTATCTTGTAACCCTCTTTCACAAAATCTTGAGGATCCTCTCCTAGTTTGGAACCAAGAAACACGGGAGGGTTCATCCTTGTAAAATCTCTCAACCTAGAAGCCTCAGAATTTGCATTAGGATTCCCATGGGGCTCAACATCCCTATTGGCTGCGCCGTTATAGCTTGGGCTTCAGTTTACATAACTTGAGCTTGGGCTGTCATGGAATGAGTTATCATTTCAGTAGTAGATCTAAATTCCTCTTGGGTCACATTCTCAGCCACATGATCAACTAGAGCTTGGTTCCCTTCAAGAGGAACTTGATCACCTTGAGGACCTTGGGGAGGAACTCCCTCATTCACATTCTCCTCTTCCATCCTTCTTGTGGTTGCCCTTTTTCGTAATAATATCCTAAAGAAACAAGAGAAGGGTTAAATAAGGACTTCATAGAGTTAAAACTATAAGGCACGACTAAAGAGTAATCAAAGAAGTGGAATTTTCTAAGCATCTTATAGCCTCTTATTCATAATTGTGGCGCGCTTCACACTCATGAACAAAACTCTGCTAGATGTGATTTATGAGACATCATTGTAGAATCATTCTAAACCTTGTGCTCTGATTACTAAGTTTGTCACGACCCAGGGGTTTCCCATAGATGTAACAAGGCGTATTCGACCCAGAATGGATCTTATACAAGCCCTAAGCATATCAAAATCATAAGTAATAGAAATGATACGGAATTTAAAACTTTTTACAATCAAAGTTTTTTCATAAAATCAAATAGAAGTTGAGACATTGTCTCATTAACCATCTAATACAATCGTGAATAAATAAGGGTCACAGCCCTTTAGAACATAGTTTCAACAGAAAATGTAAGAAGGAAACTACAAATGATAACTTTCATCCCCGAACCATTAAAACTTACCGAAAGTGTGGAGAATAGTCAATACAAGATTTTGATCAAGAAGAAAGCACACCTCAACAACCGGGCCCTACACTTATAGAAAATGTAAAAAGTATGGGTTAGCACAAAATTGTACAAGTATGGAAGCCATGCATAAGAATCCTTAAAAAAATGCAAAAAGGGACAATTTATTTGAAACCATGCACTTTATCATATTTAAGAGTCATCATGCACAATGGTGTAAATACATAAGTCAAACTAATTCATAAACAACCCTAAGCTATACTTGTGCAATGCATAGACAAGATCCCATAATCCTATCAAATACTATGTACCACTTTAAGGCCACCATAATCATACGTATCATAACTTGTCCTCATTCACAGACAATACTCATAAATAAGGAAACATTCATGTTCATTAACTTGTAACAAGGAAAGCCACTCATAGTAACTTTCCATATCATACATGCATAACTTCATATATCTTCATAGCATAAGAAAACCACACCATAACCCCTTTCCAAAACCTACTTGTGCAATGCATTAGTGAAGTCCCATACCCCTAGTCAAACTCAGTAGAACTCCTTGAGAAGCCATAAGTATAGTTCATGTTCATGTTCTTGTCATGTAGGGAAATAGCCTTAACTGGCATAGACAATGTGAGCTACATTGAATCCGGTGTAATGCCCCCACACTGAAAAGAGGTGTCCTACTTGCCTAAGGTGGAACATGTTTGTTGTCTTAGGTTGATCCAGTAGCTAAACACCTGGACTTCTGGTGTATAAGGTTTCCATCTCATGAGATAACTGTTTTGGGAACCCGGACTACTGGCATAAAAGGAACCCATTAAGAAATCGGACTACGGGCGTAAATGCTTCCATCTCATATTCAAATACAATCGGTGCAAAGAATAATTCCTTTTAAATTCATGTTAAGTCTTAACGTAGGTTCATGTTCATGAATGAATGCCTGAGCACTCAAACCAACATGGTATCATGATAGCTCATAGATTCATTAGGTGAGAATAGCCTTTCAACCTTTAGAATCATTAATATGTGAGTAAACCTTTCACATTATGTTCATAGTGTGTTTATGAGAATAACCTTTCAATCAACACAACAACATTATCGTAGTCATAGACATTTAATAAATAGTCATGTGTAAGGGTATGGGGAGTATGATCTTTCAACAATATCACAACTACACCATAGTCATAGTATCTTCACTCTCTAATGAATCATAAGTCCATACAAAATTATCAGAAACATGCACAAACCTTCATAATTTTCCCTTCAATGACCATGAATCACATTCAACCCAAACATCTAGAATTACTTCATTAGATATGGAGAATATCATAATTCAATAAACTCAATCAATATAGACATAATCAATTGACATACTATTATAATCAATCAACCCACATCATGAACTCAATTTAGTCATATAGGGGATTCATGGGTTCATGGGGGAATTTTATCATAAATCATCAATTCAATCATAATCCATGATAAATAACCCATTGAAAACTTTTAAAATTCCATATCATTTCTATTACTTATTTTTATGATATGATAAGGGCTTGTATAAGACCCCTTTAGGGTCGATTACATCGTGTTACATCTAGGGGGTACCCCTGGGTCCTAACAAAACATTTTACATTCATGAAATTTTTACATTCATAAAGTAAATCATGTGGGTAAATCGTTCCACAATAAGCCTATCTAATATTCAACAATTACCATATTATCTTTTACTCTCAAAGCCCTAATAATACTAATTCATCATACATGCTTCACTCTCAAAGAAATACATCTCACAATCATCATATATGCCTTAATCTCAAAAAACTTATATCATAATTATCATATATGATTTAGTCTCAAACAATTCAAATCTATATGGTTCAATCTCAAGCAATCTATAATGTCCCATATCAATCCTATATGAATACATATAAATCCTCAATTTCCCCTTTCATTGAGTAAAACCCACATATATCAAACTCATCTAAGAATCATGGGTTAGGCATGGGTACATGTCAATTCTTCCTAAAAAATTCAATCCACTAAATTCAAGCATAAACAATAAAAATCCATTCACTTAGATCAACATTCAGCAATACCCACAACATTAGAAGAAACCCTCACTCAAATTATGGAATTTCTACTTTTCAATTGGGAAATCTTAGGGGCTCCATGGATGAAATGATTCCACGGATGAAAAGCCGTCATACCTTGATTATAAAGCAGACAAATGCTTGAGTAATGGAGACTTGATCTTGATCCTAGCTCTAACTCTATCTTCTTCTTCAAGTTTTAGAGAGAAAAATATTTGAGAGAAGAACTTTGGGATTTCTTTTGGGTTTTTAAAATAATGACTTGAATGGGTGATTTTTAGGGTTAAAAACACTTATATAGGGGTCCTAGGATTAGGCAAAATGACATAGCTTTGACTCAATTAAAATCCGAAAAGACCCATTTAACCATCAACTTACAGAGGACTGTCTCTTTTTCACTAGATGACCCACGAGTTGTAGTCCTAACCACAAGTCGTGGTGCCTTATGTGGTGTTGTACCAGTAACTTGGCAACCATCCCCTTCACCACTAAAATCTAACTCATATCCACGATCACTCCCACGACCAGTCAAGGACTTTATGAGGCGGGAAGTGGCTCGTGTAGAGGAGGCTGTTTTGGGGCAGTGTTGCCTATCCTACCACGAGCCTCACCACGACCCGTGGTCCCAAACACGAGCTGTAAAGGTGGTTGTGGGAAGCTGGGTAGTGCTTGTTGAAGGTTGGGTTGCCCAAATCATCTTCCTTGGCTCTTGTCATCTCACTTAGCCCTAGTTTAACATACTAGATTCTGATGTGTTAGAGTTATAAGCCTAAAGCCTCGCACTGGACCTATTTTAATTCCTCCTATCATGTGGTGCCCGTAATTCTCTAGGAGCTCACTCTTTAGCTTCAAAATCACTTAGGTAAGGGATTTATTTTAACAAGTGAGTCACCTTGGGATGTCCTATTTTATTTTTGAATAAGAAGGATTGGACTATGTGTATTTCTAGGGAATATAGGCACTTGAACAAGGTGATGGTGAAGAACAAGTATCCCATGCCTCACATTAGGGACTTGTCTGAAAAATTTCAGGATGTTATTGTCAAGACCTAGGGGTACACCCTAGATGTAACATGAAACATAGAACCCCAAAGGACTCCATGTAAGCCACTTAGCATATCATAACATAAAGCACATCGAAATGATACAAAAAATTTAAAACGTTTTCAATACAATAGAAGTCTTTATAAAAGCAAGTGAAAGTCTTTAACACTTTGTCATGTATACTTGATAAAGTAAAAGGTTCAGATGATTTTTTGAAAGGGATGAAAGATGACTTTTCATCATTGAACAGTAAAGTGAACTCTCATGCCGATGCCATCAAGATAATTGAAGGACAATTGAGTTTATTATCAGCCTAATTGAAACCACATATGACAATGGAAGTTGACGTTATAGTGATGACTGTAGTTACTCGTAGCAGAAAGGTGGCAGTAGGTAATCTGATTGGAAATGAAGAAGCTCAAAAGAATGAAGAAGATAAAGGTATGGAGGAACAATATTTACTTAGCCATCAAACCATTGCCAAAGAACGACAAAACGGAGTTGAACAACACATTCAAATTCCAAAAGTCATGCAACCTTTGCCTAAAATACCTTCCCCATTTCTCCAATGTCTGAAGAAGAATGAAGATGAGAAGTTCAAGAATCTCTTATCGATGTTTAATGCATTGTCAATTAATCTCCCCCTTGTGGAGGCATTGTTAGAAATGTTGGGATATGCCAAATTCATGAAAGAGTTAGTCACAAACAAAATGAGCCTGGATTTCAACACAATTGAAGTTTCCCATAGTTGCAGTGCAATTATGACTAAGGAGTTGATAAAAAAGAGAAAGGATCCTGGGGCATTCACAATCCCTTGCACCATTGGCATGCTCCAATTCGCTAAAGCTTCATGCGATTTGTGGGCAGGCATCAACTTGATGCCCTATGCAATATACAAACAACATGGGTTGGGTGAACCAAAAGAAACCACAGTAATACTCTTAATGGCTGACCGTTCAATCAAACATCCAGTGGGGATACTTTATGACATCTTGGTGAAGGTTGATCGGTTCATTTTCCTGGCCGATTATGTCATTCTTGATTGTTAAATAGATGCTGCAATTCCCATTATCTTGGGAAGACCATTCTAAGCAATCGGAAGAGCATTGGTGGATGTTGAAAGTGGGGAGTTGAAGTTACGGGTGAACGAAGATGAAGTAACCTTCAATTTTTGTAAGTCAATGAAACACCCAAGTGATATTCATGTGGTGTCTACCATTGATGTAATTGATTAGGCGATGGCTAGCATGAGCCATTTGATATGCATGAGCGAACCTCTTGAAGCCGTGGTTGCTAACTATGATGAATTTGAAATTCAAGGTTATCAAGAGGTAGTAGCTTCTCTTTCAGGCTTGGGAGGGTATTCAAAGATTCCATTAAAATTGGGCATTGATTTGAAAAACAGAGAGAGTCCTCCCGTAAAGCCATCAACCGAAGAACTACCACATCTGGAATTAAAAGCACTTCCTCCAATCTCCGGTATGCTTTTTTGGGAGCAAATAACACTCTACCGGTGATTATTGCGGATGACTTGCTTGAATGGTAGGTGACATTGCTTCTTGAGGTGTTACGAAGGCATATCAAAGGTATAGGTGGGACCATAGTTGATATAGTGGGCATTCCTCCCGGTATCTGTACACAAAAAATTCAGCTTGATAGTGAGTGTAAACTGAGTGTTGAACATCAACAGAGATTGAACCTACCTATGCAAAAAGTAGTGAAAAAGGAGATAGTAATGTTGTTAGACGCAGGTGTGATCTACCCTATTGCTGATAGCAAATGGGTAAGCCTGGTGCAATGTGTACCAAAAAAGGGGGTAACACAGTGGTCCCGAATGAAAAGGGGGAACTTGTGTCTATGAGGCCGGTGATAGAATGGAGAGTATGCATGGATTACCAGAAGTTAAACTCATGGAATGTAAAATATCATTTTTCCTTGCCCTTCATGGATCAAATGCTTGATCGACTCTCAGAAAGAGGTTGGTAGTGCTTTTCAGATGGGTATTCCGGTTACAACCAAATATCCATTGTGCCGGAAGACCAAGAGAAAACCACCTTCACATGTCCCTGTGGGACTTTTGCCTTTAAAAAGATGACATTCAAATTATACAATGCCCCGGTAACCTTCCAACGTTGCATGCTATCTATTTTTGCCGACACGGTTGAAGATTTAATGGATGTATTTATGGATGACTTCTCAATTGTGGGTGATACTTTTGAGACGTGATTAGAACACTTAGGACAAGTTCTCCAAAGATGTGTGTGGAGACGAACTTGGTCCTCAACTAGGAAAAATGTCACTTCATGGTAAAAGAAAGAATAATACTTGGTCACAAGGTGTCGCAAAAGAGGATGGAGGTTGATAAAACGAAGATTGAAGTGATTGAGAAATTACCACCACAAATTTCTATAAAGGGGGTTCGTAGTTTGTTATGACATGCCGGTTTCTACTAGAGGTTCATCAAAGACTTCTCAAAGATTGCACATCCTTTATGCAAAATCTTAGAGAAAGAGGTGAAATTCCAATTTGATGATGCTTGTATGGTTGCTTTCCGGTGCTTGAAGGAGAAATTAGTATCTAGCCCGGTCATTATTAGTCCTGATTGTTCAGAATATTTTGAAGTAATGTGTGGTGCAAGTGGAACGGCATTGGGTGTTGTGTTGGGGAAGAAACGCAACAAACTTTTTCACCCAATTTACTACTCAAGCAAGATTCTAAAGAGTGCTCAGCGTAACTTTACCGTTAGTGAACAAAAATTACTTGCGGTAGTCTATGCATTTGAGAAATTCTGGGCATACTTGTAAGGCACTAAAGTAATTGTTCACACTGATCATGTTGCACTCCGTTATCCAATTGCAAAGATGGATGCAAAACCGAGGTTGATAAGGTGGGTGCTACTATTGTAAGAATTTGACTTTGAGGTCAGAGATAGAAGAGGTTATGAAAATGAGGTGGCAGCCCACTTATCAAGATTAGAGGCAAGGAGAATGACGAGCCTGAGGATGACATAGACTATTCCTTCCCCAATGAACAAGTCTTTGCAATAAATCTCACACAAACTCTCCAGTATGCAAATTTCGCCAATTACATAGTCTGCGGATTAATGCCAGATGTGCTGAACTTCTACCAACAAAAAAGGTTCATGTTCGACGTTAAAAAGGTACTTTTGGGATGAACCATACTTGTTTGAAGAGTGTCCAGATCATATCATTAGACAGTGTGTTCCGGAAGAAGAGGTGGTAGAAATTGTTCGTGCTTGTCATACTTCACCGGTTGGGGGCCATCATAAATGTGTGCGTACAGCCGCTAAAGTTCTCCAAAGTGGATATTACTGCCCATCCCTCTACAAGGATGCACATGAATAAGTTAAGAAATGTGCTCCATGTGAGAAGCAAGATGCAGTTTCTAAAAGACATGAATTACCCCTTACTCCCATTTTAGAAGTTCAGCTATTTGATGTTTGGGGAATCGATTTCATGGGCCCATTTATGAGTTCCTTCGGTAACAAGTATATGTTGGTGGTAGTAGATTAGGTTTCTAAATGGGTAGAAGGTGTTGCACTTCCAAACAATAAAGGGAAAAGTGTGGTTTAATTTCTGAAATGCTACATCTTTGCCAGATTCGGTACTCCTCGAGCTATTATTATTGATGGTGGATCCCACTTTTGCAATAAATGGTTCTCAGTTGCATTGAGTAAGTATGGAGTGAAACACAAGGTAGCAACTCCATATCATCCCCTAAAAAGCGGTCAAGTTGAAATGTCAAACCGGTAGATTAAGAGCATCATGGCTAAGACAGTGAATGCTAATAGGAATGATTTGTCTCGAAAGCTTCATGACGCACTATAGGCGTATCGCACCGCATACAAAACTCCAATCGGTATGTCTCCGTATCAACTAGTTTTTGGGAAGTCTTGCCATCTACTAATCGAATTAGAACACAAAGCAATATGGGCATTGAAAACTCTGATTTTTGGACTGGAAAAAAATCTCAAAAGATAGAGTAAAGAAGTTAAACGAGTTTGACGAATTCAGGATTAAAGCTTATGAAAGTTCAGTACTTTACAAGGAAAAGATGAAGAAGTTACATGATGCAAAAATACTTAAGAGAGACTTCAAGGTGGGAGATTGGGTGTTACTAGAAAACTCCCGACTTAGACTCTTTACCGAATAACTCAAGTCCAAATGATCAGGACAATTTAGAGTGACAAGAGTATTCACCAATAGTTCCATAGAAGTTGAGGGTCAAGAAGGACCTGCATTTAAGGTGAATGGGAAATTCTTAAAGTTATACTTTGGAGAATACTAGGAGATCTATTTTCTTGAGGTGGTGTACCTGGAAGATGCCTGAGAGCATTTCCACGTCGTGCCGCAATGTTAAATAAGGCGGTTCTTGGGAGGCAACCCAAGTGTTAGTGTTTTAAAATAATATATGTTTCTTTTGCAGGAGCTGTATCATGAGCGAGAAAAAAGTGCTATTGGCGAGTCACCAAACCTGTTCGGCAAGCCCAAATTTGTCCGCCTTATAGACCTCAAACATGGGGCTGAGACTCTGGAACATTCGGTGGGATACCTTCATCATTCGGTGAGTCGCCGATGTGCTTAGGCGATCCAAATTTCGTCTCCCTTTTGCCTTTGACATTGATTATGTCCCTCAAGGATCGTTCACCGATATTTTGAGTCCAATCTGTGAGTCGTTGAACTATTCGGGGACCTCCTTTATCTGCCGATCTTCCCTTCTCTGGTAGTGCATTCCACTAGAACTAAGGGTGATCCGAAGAACATTAGGCGCATCGCCGAAGCATTCGGTGACTGGTTCACTCTATCGCCAACTGGGAGTTTAGTGAAGATTCCTTGTTATCTTTCTCTACTTGTTTACACACTATAATGTTTTCATTTCTTGTTAGCCTTTCTTTATTATTCTTATTTGGTTTTATTTGTCGTAATTCCCGCTCTCTACACACATTAAGGACAATGTTGAATGCTTTTGGTGGGGGGGTTGAAATTGGTCAGTGAGCTGAACAAACCTCCTCCTCTTTATGCCACCTCTCCTATTTGTGAATATGGTTGTTCTCTTGCAAATTTGTGTATTGGTTTTGATCAATGCCGATGACTTGAATAGTGCTCATAATCAAATAAAAATGAATGTGCGGCTACGATGAGGCCAAATTAAATTGCATAGACAATATGTGAACTCTTCGCATCTCGTTGTGACTAGCCAAGTATCGAATTGAGTCTCTTGTGATGAGCATTGCACACTAGCAAAAGTGTGGAGTCTTGTTTGACATTGGGGTGTATTCCTTGTGTGATGAGCTTACTGTGAACCATGTGTCATGACACCTAGATTTCGCTCCGTTGGTCCGGTTGACTAAGTGATGCAATCTCTTGATATGATCTTAGGCAAATTTGAAGAGTGTGAAACAATTTGATAGTATGCCTCTTTTGTGGCCTACCTTGTGAGTGTGTGAACCCCACATAAACACCCTTTGAGGACTACCTTGGAATAAACTTGATAAAATTGTGAACTTTCTTTATCCATTACCCATAATCCTCATGATTTGTGGTTTGTTTTAATAGCCAACTTAGGCCAAAAGCCTTAGTTGGGTGTGTGGTGAAAAGAGAAGGTAAATGAAGAAGTGCAAGAAAGCCCCCTTTGACCCATGGTTTTGTGAAAAATGGAACCCCTCCATCCAAAAAAAATAATGAAAAAGTTGTGGAATAAAAGTTTTGAAAATACAAAGAAAATGGGGTTTCCAAAAGTCCATGGAAAGTGAATAATGGGATGACTTGTGAACACAAATGAAAATGATGAAGAAAAGGAACGAAAGTGTTGTTCACACCACATTTCATGAGGATGACAACCATTGAGACTAAATGACCATACCTTTGCACTCTGCCCCATTACAAGCCTTGGAAAGACTTTTTTGATCTTGAATGAGCTAAAGCAAGTGTTAATTGGAAAATACGGGCAAACATATGCGTAAAATCACGCATTGTGTTCATCTTTGTGAGTGTGAGTGTTGCATTTAATTCCGGAGCTTTTTATTGTGAACCATTGTGTGTGAATTTGGAATCATTCTTTGTGTGAGGGCATTTGAGTACCTTTGTTGAGCTTGAACTTGCATTTGAAGCAAGTATTGCAAACTGGAATCTTTGATAGTTGTGAGTAACAACTTGAATCTTTAAGTGCACAATTGATCCTTGCATGAGTAAGTTGAGTCTTTTTGTGTGCATTCATGATTGAATCTTGTGTAGCATTGTTTGAGACATCCCTTTTTGAACTGCTGAACTTGAGTTTTACTTGAGGACAAACAAAAGTTTAAGTTGGGGGTGTTGATGAGTTCGCGCTTTGTTCTCATTTAAGGATTTATTTTAATATATTTAGTGTCCTCAAATGCATGTTTTGTGCCAATGAATGATGTAAATCCTTGAATTTCAGGTATTTCAATTTATGAACGATGCATGAACAATATTGAGCAAGAAAGGAACAAAGCAAGCTAAAGGAATGAAGAAATGAAGACCTGATGATCGCCTATGTCATTCGGCGAATCGCCAAATTGCCAAGATACCACTTAAAGTTACAGAATGCTGGAGCTAAAATGGGGGTGATTTCGGCGAGCAGTAATTCCATTCAGCGTGTCACCAATGTATTCGGCCAAGGACAACCCTGTCACCAAAAGTGCTAAAGAAGATTCAAGTAAGTGCTGATAGGTGAGATAGAAGGAAAAAAGGAGAATCGCAGAGTTATTCTGCGATCTCGACCTGGATCGCTAAAAGTTATAGTAGCCAGACCATGAAGAACTGAAAAAATGAAGGCGAGATGAAGAATCGGTGAGTTGTCGATATGTCATCGATGCCCAACTTACCTCGCCGAGTGGTCTTAAACAGTGACCCATCAGACTTGTTTAAATTAGTTTTGGCCAGAGAGAGAAAGGTATTCAAAATCATGAGGAGGAAATTACTTAGGGAAAAAAGCACTACTAAAGGGTTTTCCTAGTGATTTTAGCAAGTTTTTTAAACAGATTTTGTAATAGAGAAGATTTTTAGTTGATTTCCTCATATAATTCTCATTTTGTAATCAACTATGGGAGTGAATATGGATATTTATTTTTTTATTTTTAATATGAGTGGCTAAAACCCTTCTGTTGGGGTTTTCACTAAGAAGCCAATGGTTGAGTTTTGCTAAGTGGGTATTGTTGAATGGCAAATAATGGGGTTAATTTGAAGTGGGTCTGAGTTGCTACTGCGTTTTGAATTCGCTTTGCATGTTTAGTGTAACAAGTTTAGTGTTGTGAGCTTGCCCGAGGGAGAGGCACAAAACCAAGGTAGCAAACTTAGCATCCTTAGTAGTGGGTTACCTGGATTTCTGCTCGAGAGAGTGAAATACAGAATCTAGCCTTCGTATCCATCTCAGGAGACTGGATTTGATGAGGACAAAGGTTTGGGCATCTTCCGATTACTGTTGAAGTTCAAGAGAATTCAACATAGAAAATGTAATTGTTCGAAAGGAAGTTATCTTATATATGGCCTGACCTACCCACAACAAATTACCCTGTTGTGAGTATCAACATTCACTCTCTAAAGTAAAATTCGACAATTGGCTGGTCAATTCCCTAAGTTCTACTTTACTATTTGTTTGTTTCGTGTTGATTTGTTAAATTGGAGTGATAAGTGAAATTTGACATTTTTAACTCAAACCATAAAGGTGTAACAAGTGTTTCATTGAAGAGATTGTTCTCAGTTATTTGGGTTATATTACTACTTAATGATCTTTGACACTTAGTATTGGATGAAGTGTCTTGATACGTTAATCACCTAACCAAGTCAAGCTACCATGAAAGTCTACTATGATAATAGTGCAAGTTACCCTTAGGAAGAGTGTGATTTCTCAATGGTTTTGTCTTACCAAGTCAAGCTATCCATGAAATGGTCTTATGTTACCAAGTCAATCTATACGTGAAGGGAGCTTAGGTCACAACTTTAAGCTATTCTAGTCTAACATGGTTGATTCATTTTAGGTGAGCAAACCTTTCAACCTAGAATCATTTTATGTGAGAAAACCCTCCATCTCATGTTTGTTATGTGTTCATGAGAATAACCTTTTAATCAACAGATCTACATATCATAGTCATATACACTTCACTCTCAAAGTGTTTATAAAGCATTTACATAGGTTCTATAAGAACATGCATAATCTCATACGTTAATAATCTAGGTCATGTGGGTAAAGTCCTTCCACAATAACTCTATCTAGTAGTCCACCATTATCACATAAGCTTCACTCTTTAAATCCCTAACTTACATAGTTCATCATATTAGCTTTATTCTCAAATAACTAGTGATCAACATTCATGTCTACAACCTTTACTCTCAAAGCTTTACCTCTTACAATCATCCTACGTATCTAGATCACAAGACCTTCTAGTCACAAACTTCATTCTTAAGCGATTCTTGCCATAATTCATCATAAAGGCTCAATCTCATACATTACTAGTCATGATCCATCATATACAATTTAAGATAATTCAATTTATGTTTATATGCTTTTATTCTTGAACAATTACTATACATATCATCAATTCTAGAACATCACCTATGAATCCTCAATTTCTATTCACAAGGCATAAACCCACATTACTTCACTTTCATCAATTAGCATAGGGTTAAGTACGGAAAACATGTAATATCCTCATAATATCATGATTCACTACTCATTCAATCACAAACAATCAATATCAACTCAATTGAATTCATTCTCAAGTTAACCCACAATATTGGAAGGAACCCTAACTTGAATTGGGATTACATCTTCACAATTGGGGGAATTCTAGGGGGCTCCATATATTAAAAAAATCCATGGATGAATAAGCTAACATACCTTGGTTACAAATCCCTCACAAAGCTTGGAATATTAGAGGAATTTGACCTACCTTGACCCTTCTTCTTCTTCTTCACTTTCTAGAGAGAGAATACCTTGGAGGGAATTGGGTTCTTTCTAGTGATTTGAAATAATGATTTGGAATCACTTAATTAAGGGTATAAATTATTTATATAGTAGGTCTAATCTATTGTAAAACGACATCACTTAATAACTAATAAATTCTAGAAAGTTCCCTAAGCCAAAACTTAACTAACTTAACCATGTTCACTACCTCACCCACAGGACCACTCCAAGGGCCGTGGGTGGACCCACGAGGTGTGGTGGTGTTCAGTGGGTTGTGGTTTGTGGCTCCTCTTTTGGGAACCCTGACCCACGAGGCCATCCATGGGGAGTGGGTCCCCTCGTGGGTGTACTGCCTTGGGGCAGATTCTGGGGGAGGGGGTTTGCTAGGTTCCTTTTGAAGGACCCTTGGTTAGTCCTTGGGGAATCGTACCTTGACATTTTCACCCCTAATCCTTCATTCTAAGTACGGGAAGTCAAATTTATGACTCTACCCCTCACGTCAAACTCTAGTTGACCTACTAAAGTACGGGGTGTTAAATTTATGGTGTTTACTAAGTTTAATTTAAGATTTAGTTACCATTACCTGAGGATTAGGGTGGTGGACATGTCTAAGATGATGTTTAGTACTCAATACGACCAATATGAGTTCCTAGTTATGTTTTTTGTGTTTACCAATGTACATGCGATATTCACGAACTTGATGACGCATGGGTGAAGGCTGCATATTGATTCATTTTATCAGTGTGTTCATTTATTACAATTTGGTATACTTGCAGAGGAGGGAGAAACATGAGAAACATTTGAGGACTATGCACTAATGATTGGATTATGGTGGATTCGATAAAGATTGAGGCTATTCTTAATTTCTCAAGGCCCACCTTATTGACTGAGCTATGATGCTGTGTCAAATAAGCAGTTTATTATAAATGTTTTTTAAGGGCTTCTGATCTACTCAAACTCCTTTGACTGTGTTGAATAACCTTGATAATACTTTCGAGTGCTCATAGGACTGTGAGTTGAGCTTTTCAAAGTTCAAGGAGTCGTTAACTATTGCTCTTGTTTTTCCTATTTTAGTTTAAGGCGACGGTTTCACTATGTATTGTGATGCATCCAATGTTGGTTTGGGTTGTATATTAATGCAACATGATTGTGTGTTTGATATGCGTCAAGGCAGATTAAGGTGTATGAGCACAACAACCCCACTAATGATTAGATTTGGTGGTGGTAATGTTTTCCCTTAAGTTTTTTAGGCATTATCTTCATCGGGTTCGATGTAATATCAACACCAATTACAAGAGTCAATAGTACATTATAAATCAGAAAGAACTAAATTCTAGGTGGCGTAGGTGGATTGAACTTTTGAAGGAGTATGACCTCTTTATTACATGCAATCAGGGCAAGGTAAATATAGTAAAAAACACCTTGATTCAAAAGTTGGTGTATATGGCTAGTCTAGTCTTCCTTGTAGTTTCAGAGTGATCTTTGTCTTTAGACATCAAGCCTTTAGCAAACAAGATGACTCAGCTTAATTTATGGATTTTACGCGGGTTATACCGTATGTTGGGGACCGTTAACCTTTTCTAGACTAGATTCATAGTCGTAAGTTTGAGGATGATATATTTGTGGCTATTTAGAAAAGGTTTTTTGAGGTAATAATGGGAAGACCATCTTGGGTTCTCAGTATGTTTTGAGGTTTTATGGTCATTTTTTATTTTTCGAGAGTTAATGATTTGATTTAGTTGATTCTTTGTAAGGTCCATGATTTAATATAACTTATTTATCCGATCACCATAGATAGGTATCTAATTTTAGTCAGCATTACAGGTGGAGTAGAATTGGGAGATATATTGCAGACTATATGCCCCATTGCATGTGTTGGCATTACACGAAAGCTGGGAATTTGAGGCCCACAGGACAGTCTCAGAGATTACCCATTCCGAAGTAGAAGTGGGAGCACATCAACATGGACTTAATTATGGGATTTCCTCAAACTTCTTGGTGTTGACATTATTTGGGTCATCGTTGATCAATTAACCAAGTTAGAACACATCATTCACATTCGGTCTTTTTTAGCGTGGAGAAGTTTACTCATGTTTAGATTCAGGAGGTAGTTCATCTTCATGGGGTATCGGTATTAATTATTTCAAATATGGTGTCTGATTTCAATACCAACATTCAGAGAACCTTTGTAGAGAAGTTGGGTACCAGTGTTTATCTAAGCACTATTTTCTATCTACAGACCGACGGGTAGTTTGAGCATACTATTTAGTTTTTGAAGGATAGGTTATGTTATTGTGTGTTCTACTTTTGAGGTGAGTGTCACCAGTTCTTGAAGTTTGTATAGTTTGTGTATATTAACAGCTACCACTCCAGTACATTGATAGCCCTGTGTGAGGTTTTATATTGTAGGTGTTGTCGCTCTCCTATTGGTTGGTTTGAGTATGTAGAGCATAGGTTGTTGTAACACATCTGAAATTGGAAAGTTAAAAAAGGAAAGTAAAATGCAGAATTTACTTTGAGGCAGTGGTCTACGAGACTGACCTACGGACCGTATGAAGTCCTACGACCCTTAGGAAGAATATCGTAGAAACTAGAATCGAATTTTGGAAAAGTATGTTTCTAAAGTTTGACCCACAACTTCACATGATGAACCATAGGATTTTTGAAGAGGCATAGATGTCACTCGTAGGATTGATTCAGAGAATTGATTTACGACCTCGGGTCTACGAAAGGTTTCAACGGTTCATAGTTGGTTCTACGGGTTTTAGGGTTGTCTCTTAGAAAGGTCCCTTAGTAACATTATTTACTTGAACTTGGATCATATGGTTGGGTCTACAGAATGTAGGGATTTATATTGACCATAGGATGGTCTTATGGGAAGAAAAGTTAATTTTGGGTTTCCCAAGTTGATTTAATGGTTTACCAGTACGGGCCAAAGAAAACTTCTACAGATTGTATGTCGAAACCGTAGAAGCACTCCTACAGTTCTTTTAAAGGGTATTTAGATCTTTTTATATGTATTAAATACCTTTACTTTTTCATGTTACCCCTATTTTTAACTCTCTCATTCACTCAAATCCCCTAATGCCATCCACATTCATCTTTCCTAATACTCTCTCAAGTACAAAAATAAGAAGTTAGGGTTTTCAAATCAAGTCTCTAGTTCACCATTGCTTTTGGTGCTTGAATATAAAGGTATGAAGGGTTTCATCATGGGTTTAATTCACCCACTGAGCCCTAGAGTTCTAATTATCAAAGTTCAAATTCATTAATTTTATTAGGTTTTCAATCAAATATTCATGTGTTCTAATTGACTTGATTCAATTGTTAGATTTTGATCTTATTATTATTATTCTGACTCAATTACATGCTTTACAACTTATTTCACATGAAACTGTGCCTTCATTATGTTTTTTGACTTTGAAATATGTAAGACATGAATTGATGAAGAAACTACGAGTCTATGAATCTACAAATGATGCTTTTTTCATGAAAGTTTTGCATGATTTATAAAAAAATGTTTTATGATCTATGTATATTTAATATAAGCATCCTTGAAACTTTGAAAATGTTCCTCACATATTAATAATCATAGTTTGGTGAAAGGTTTTCTCAAACATGCTTGTGTCATGATCAAAGGAGCTACTCTATGATGTTTAAAACTTATATTCATAACATAATTTTTCTTTTACATTTATGATGACATGTTATTAAAATCATTATTCCGTTGGGATTTGACTTAGCACCGAGAGAACATTGAGGTGGAGGCTCAAATAACGTAGTCTCTTAACCTCTAGTTTCAAACTGCGTGCCCCCGTAGGATTGTATTAGATAAACTAGCAAGTAGACCCACAAATAAAATATATAATATGATTGATATTTATACCTTGGCAAGTAGAATCTTCTTTCTCGATGGTGGAGTTATATAGGATTCAAAGTTATAGACCAGATGGCCTATTTTCGGTTGAAGCTAATATCCCAAAAAATGAACTAAGTTTCTTTTAAAGGTTTTATAAAGGTTCCCTTACGATTTTAAGATGCATTGACCATGTTCATGATTTACGATTCTTCTTTAAATGATTATACTATGTTTATCTTGGTTATGCTTATCATGTTTTCGATTATGTCCTCTTATGATCATGTTTAATGTTTTTATGCATATCCCTCATACTTAGTACATTCCATGTACTAATGCGTACTTGTTACTACATAATCTATTAACGTAGGGTGTTACACTCCCTCTCCTTCCACGTGTTGTTAGTTACTTGATCGTCTCGAAGTTTGAAGAGTTGGTAAGTCCTTATGTTTTGAGGACTATAACACCTTTACTTTTGTTCCATGTGTTTAGTTTTTAGACATTGTAAGTGGTGTATGTGTTACGTCTCGACCACTTCTAATGATGTATTAGAATAGTTTGTCGAGACTATGTTAGATTTCTACGTTTATTTCAAAGTTTCCTATTCAAATTATTATTATTTTTTGTCTATTATGTTTTGTATATGTATGTCAAGTGGATTGTGTAGGGCTTCTCGGGGTTTGATATGCCATGTCATGTCTATGATGTACTTTGGCTCATGGCAAACATGACATTCAGGGCATATAGATTTAGAAAAGGTCCTAGGTTGTTTGACAACCGGGTTTAGTAGAGTCTTGTTGATCTTGTTCATGAGTATGAAACAAGAAACATTTATGAATACGACTACAAAGCATTTAGAAAGAATCACTTCCTTCATTACTCAAAAGTCGTGCCATAAAGTCTACCTCTAAAAAGTTCCTTCTCATAAATCTTGGCTAATTATATTCAGGATATGGCCCCTCGAAGAGCTTAGGTGAAAAAGAAATGTGGGTGAGAATGTGGAGCCCAGGTTTCTTCAAGTTTCTATTGACCCTTTGGCCTTGCAAGTGACTTGTGCAAAATTCTGAGCATTTTTCAAGTGTTGGCTCAAGCTATGAAGGCCTGGTCTAATAGAGATGACACTGCTCCCATGAACACAAATATGGGTACAATGGCAACAAGGACAATGGACTTCATCAGGATGAGTCCTCCAGAGTTCCATGGTTCTTAGGTTGATAAAGAATCGAAGATCCTCAAGAGTTTACCGATAAGATGAGAAAGATAATGAGAATTATGGGATTCACTATGGTGAAGAAGGTGTAGTTGTACGTTTATAAACTCAAGGGTATTACTCAAGTGTTTTTAGCGATGGAAAATTGAGAGAGTAGTTAATGAGGGTGGGTCCTCCTGATTGAAAGAAATTTATGGGAGCCTTTGTTTATCCATTTTTTCCTCTTGAAATGAGAGAAGCGAAAGTGTTTTATTTCATTATTCTTTGTCAAGGAAATATGAGTATGAAGGAGTATTCTTTGAAGTTTACTTTATTGGCTAAATATGCTCCAACTATGGTTTTAGACTGTAGGGCAAAAATGAGTAAATTTGTGATAGCTGTTTCTGAGAAGGTTATCAAAAAGTGTCGCATTGCCATGTGATTAAGGATATGGATATCTCTCATTTGATGACACATGCCCAATAGATTAAGGAGGAAAATCCCAAGGAGAGTACCAGAGGATGCAAGAGGGCAAAGATTGGTGATACTGACTTTTATCATTTTAGGTCTAGTGAACAGGGTCATTCAAAATTCTGGAAAAGATTCTTCGGTCAAGGTTCTTCTAATGCCCTGAATTCTATGTTCAACAAGGATAGAGGGTGAAACCCTAAACCACAAAGAGGTGGTGGAAATGGATCTTCTATTCATGCTTGCTTAAGGTGTGGTAAGAAACATGATGGCCAATATTCAGCCGGTACAGACAACTCCAACGGTTTTACAAAAATTGGCCATAAAATGAAGGATTATCGTAGGCAAGCTCACCCTAGTGGTTCTAGTATGGGTACTCCTAGTCAGAATAGGTTATATGCTCTTTAAACTCGACATGATCATGAGATTTCTCCAGATGTAGTGACATGTATGGTTAAAGTTTTTCATTTTTGAATAAACGTTCCCAAGTCTTTATAATGGTCAAAATTGCTTAGGTTCAAAAACCCACTTAGAAATCCTTAAAGCCTCCAATGAAAACTCCAAAACTAAGAGAAAAACTCTCAAGTTGAACTATGGGAATTAGAACACTCTGGAAAACTACGATAAAAAGAATTGTACTGAACTAAAAAAACAACTCCTCTAAATTCCTTTTAAATTTCAATTTGTAGTTGCCCACTTTCTTCCCTAAAGGTCAATTCGGCGGAGTAACTCGCGGCTCGCCAAGTGTTTCGGCGATCCGCCCTTTGCTCTCTTCCATCGCCATTTTGCATTAGTTCCCAGCATCCCAGGTCCTGTAACTGTGGGCGATCCAATTTGTTTACACGGAACCGATCCATGATTCGCCGAATGGCCATTTCTTACGCCAACTTGGTTTTTCCCAAAGGCTGGGACACTGGAATTTTGGGTGAGCTAAAGAGCCACTTGGCTGTGCGCCTATCGGTCTTGGCGATCACCATGATCGCTCTTCTTCACTTCTTTAGCTTTTTAGTTCCCTTTTGTTTGGTAATGTCCTTGCCTTGGTTCTTAGCCTTCATAGCTGCAAATCAACACTTTAACATCAGTATAGAGCATAAAATAGGAATTTGAGGACACTTATACTATCAAAACAAAGCCCTAAATGATTCAAAATCTCGGACTAATCAAAACCCCTAACCTAAACTTTAGCTTGTCCTCAAGTAAAACTCAAGATGAGAAGTTCAAGAAGGATGTTTACAAATGGTGTTGTATAAGACTAAATCATGAATGCTCACAAATAGGTTCAAACTACACATACAATGATCAATTGTGCACTCAAAGTTTCAAATTGTGACTCACCATCATACTCTGTAGTCAAGCTCGCAATGTTAGCTTCAAATGCAAGTTCAAGCTCAACAAAGGTATTCAAATGCCGTCACAACAACGATGATTCAATATTCACACAAAATTTCTCAACAATTTTACATGACTTCATGCATAGGTTTGCCCTTATTTTCCAATCAAGATTCGTTTTAGCTGATTCAAAATCACAAAGGTCGTTTCAAGGCTTGTAACGGGGTTGAGTGTAAAGGTATGCTCATTTAGGTTTAGTGGCTTCTACCTTCATGAAGTATGGCCTGGACATCACTTTCCTTCTTTTCTTTAACATTTCAAACATGTTCATAATCCACCCCATTATTCAATTACAAATTAACCACCGGATACCCCATTTCTTTTGCAAATTTTACTAGATTATTTCACAACTTTTTCTTTTTTTCTATCATTTTCTTTTTATTCTTCCATTTCCTTTCTCTTTTTTTTACATAGAGGGATTCTATCTTTGTCAAAACAATCCATAATCAAGGGGGATTATTTTACACTTCTTGACGTTTGAACTCTTATGCAAATGATCTTACCGTATTGTTGTATGCTGGACCTCTCTGATAGGATAAGTACGCTCAAATGCCAGTTTCAATTTGAATATCTATCCCATAATATTTTGACTGTTGAAATCCCATAGATTGGTGCATTAAAGTATATTAAAAATTATGTGGGTAGTTCTTGTATGATATGGGTTTTATTTGAATTTTTGTTGTGAATGCTTTAATTGTGTTTTCGGGGGTTGCGGGGTTGATTTTGAGAAGTTGGATGGAAAATAGGCAAGTTGAGTCATTTGGCGAGCTAGGTCGAGCTCGCTGAATCACTCAGCGGTTCAGCTAATGTCTCCATCTCACCTTTAATCTCATGTTTTATATGTTGTTGGGCTCTGTAACTTTCGATGAGAAGTCTGAGGTCGTTGAAGGCACTCAGTGACTCTCCAAGAGTCTTTATTGCCCTTTGTCTGCACCTCTGAACCCTTTTTACATTGTAACTTTCGGCGAGCAAATTTTTTCTCGCAAAATGATGTTGGCAATTAGCCGAAAAGTTTGGAAAGTTAGCCTGATATTGATTGCCTGTGCTTTTTGTCAAATAATTTCTAACTTTGTTTCGAGGCTTTGCAGACATGGCTACACCTAAAGTTTCTCGTAGAATCATGCCACCCCTACTAATACGATCACGAAATTTCAAATTAGATGAAGGAAGGTTGAACCCTCCCATAAAGGAAAGAAAGAACATCCACCTGGAAATAAATGCAAGAGGCCCAGTTCTAACAGGAAAATAAATCTACGAAACCCGTCTATTCCTTTATGGGCCCGGGGAATCCATGCAGTAGTGCAGAATTTTTTGGCGGATAGACCTGTAGCAATTCTTGATGAGTTTGGTGTTATTTTTCCTTTGAAGGGACTCCGGGCAATAGTGCCTAAGTCCAAACTGATACACCAGGCACTGATCTAGTGACTGCTTAGACAGGATCCCCTCTTTACCTCCCTCTCTATCTCTCTTTGTTTTAAATTCTTGATATTATTTTGTTTGCATTTGAGGACAAATACGTATATTTGTGGTGGGGTGAGGCATGATGTTTATAATTTTCTATTCACATAATCAACGACACAACTTCCAATACAGGTGTCTACGATCGGGTGATAGTATAGCAACGCAACAGAGGGTTGGGGTCGTGTCCCAAGAGAGCGGTCTTGAGAATTAACGGAAAAATAAAGTTTGGTTCTAACTAGTCGTAGTTAAAGATATTAACGATTAAACACATTGTAAATTAAAGGGGGTGACACGAAAGTGTCAAATATCGATTTGGGGGTTTGTCACAAGTATAGAAAAAACAACAAAAATAACAACGAAATCAAGTATGGGGAAGAGTTCTTGGACTGTGACCGCAATACAAATTGAGATAAATAGTTGGGTACATGCTTTCGATAGGAAATTTGCAAGATAATAGTGATTAAGTTAAGCTTTAGATGGAAATAGGTTCCCTCTCAGGTAACTTACCCCATTTCAAATGCGTTCCTCTCGGACACCCATTTGGCGCATGAAGTCCAGTCTACCTCTTACCCCACACACTATCTCGAGCTGAGTGTTAGGATATGGGACTAGGACTCACCCTCTCGAGCTGAACCTTATGTCGACCCACTCCTTAGGCCATCAGTCTAATGGTCTTGGTTTCGCGACCTCCCTCTCGGGCAAGCCGAAAATACATGGGTGGCTTTGTAATTGAAATTACAAACCCATTAAATTAAACCATCACCACTAGGTGAAATCACCATTAAAATACATCTAGCCTATCAGCAAGCAAGATCCAACAATAATATTAATAGATATTTGCTAAATCACACCCCAAGAATCGGTGTTTTTAGCCACACATCAAGAGATAGAAATTTATACCTTCAATGATGTTGAAATAAAATGGGTATGGAGAAATAAGTCTTGATTTGAGCAAAGAAGGAAGAATCCAAGAGACCAACTTCCAAAATGAAAGAGCTGAAACCCTTTTCTTCTTCACGTCTTCAAACCCTTACAAACTTGAGGTAAAAAGTACTAAAATTATATCTAAATTATATATAAATTTGATACTAAAGTCTACTTCTAAAATCACCTAAAATCCAATAATAAGCTATAACTCTCAACGAGTACTTATAGTTGTCAAAAATCTGTGTTGCGGCGGATCCGTCGGTGACATTAGTCGGAATTGCCGATTAACTCTGCGATTCTCCCTTTGGTGTAGTTCATCGCCATCTTGCACCATCCTTCGGCATCGTCGTGCTTTGGGTCATTGGGCGATACAGTGCTGCTTCTCTGACCTTCTCGGCGATGCGCTGACTGCTCCCTTTTTCCGCTGACTTGATCGTTTCCTTCAGGGCTCAATACACTAAACAAAAGGCAAAGTGAAACCCTTCGGTGATTCACCAAGTGAAGTCGGCGATCCTCAGGCCTTCATTTTCTTGTTCTTTTCAGCCTTTTCGTTCCTTTTAGCGAAGTAGTGTCCATGCATTCCTTCAAACCTCAAATACCTGAAACATAAAGGTTTTCATCAGATATTGATATAATATAAGAATTTGAGGACACAATTTCTGTTAAAATATTGCCCTATATGAGTCCAACTTGTGGACTCATCAACACCCCCAACTTAAAATTTTGCTTGTCCTCAAGCAAACTCAAGTTCAGCTGTTCAAAAAGGGTGTCTCAAATAGTTCTACCCAAGACTCAATCATGAACAAATCAGATGCGCTGACTGCTCCCTTTTTCTGCTGACTTGATCCTTTCCTTCATGGCTCAACACACTAAACAAAAGGCAAAGTGAAACCCTTCGGCGATTCACCAAGTGAAGTTGGCGATCCTCAGGCCTTCATTTTCATGTTCTTTTCAGCCTTTTCGTTCCTTTTGGCGAAGTAGTGTCCATGCATTCCTTCAAACCTCAAATACCTGAAACTTAAAGGTTTTCATCAGATATTGATATAATATAAGCATTTGAGGACACAATTTCTGTTGAAATATTGCCCTATATGAGTCCAACTTGCGGACTCATCAACACCCCCAACTTAAAATTTTGCTTGTCCTCAAGCAAACTCAAGTACAACTGTCCAAAAAGGGTGTCTCAAATAGTTCTACGCATGACTCAATCATGAATATACACAACAATAATTCAAACTACTTATGCGAAGATACAATTGTGCACTTAAATATTCAAGTTATGACACACCATTACCAAATATTTTCATGCTAACAATACTTTCTACTAATGTAAGTTCAAGCTCAACAAAAGTATCTAAATGCCCTTACACAAAGAATGATTTCATATTCACACACAAAAATTAATCAATTTAACACCAGGAATCAGTTGCAACGCTCACACTCAAAAAGAGGAACACATTACATGATTTTACCCATAGGCTTACCCTTATTTTCCAATCTACTTTTCGTTCGGCTTACTCAAGATCAAAAAGGTCTTTTCAAGGTTTGGAATAGGGCTGAGTGCATGGGTATGGTCATTTAGGCTTAGTGACTTCTTCTTCCTCATGAGATGTGGTGTTCTTAAAACGTCCTTTTCCTTTCCTTTATCATTTTTTCTTCTAGTGCTTCTAAGTCATCCATTCATTCACTCTCCATGTATTGCTTGGAAATCTAATTCCTTTTGCACTTTTTATTCTACAACTTTTCCACTTTTTTTTTTATAGAGAGTTTCCATTTTGTTTTGCAATACCATGGGTTAGAGAGACTTTTTCTTGCACTTCTTGACTTCTCCTTCTCCTTTTCACCACACCCCCAACTTAGGTTTTTGGCCTAAGTTGGGTATTCACTAAACCACAAATCAAGAGGATTATAGGTAGTAGGTCAAGTAAGGCTCAAGGGGTGTTCAAAAGAGTTTCACACGCTCACGGGTAGGCCACAAAAGAGGTATATGCCAAATTTGGCTCACACTCTTTAAAGTTTTCTAAGATCATCTCAAGAGTACACCTTTCTAAATCAATCAGACTAACGGGGCAAATTCTAGGTTTATTCATGCATAGTTCAAAGTAAGCTAACCACACAAGGCATCGACATTTAAGTCAAAAAGACTACACACTTTCACTAGTGTGCAACGGTCATTACAAGAGACTAAATTTGATAAATGGCTAGTCACAACAAGATGCAAAGATTCACATATTTTCTATGCAACTTCATTTGGTCTAGTTGTAGCCGCACATCCATGTTCGCTTTATTAAGAGCACTATTCAAGTCATCAGTATTGATTGGAACTGAGACTTAAATTTTGCAAAAGAACAACCACTTTCAACACAAACGGTGGTGAAATTTTTGGAAAAACAAAAAAAAATTGGATGGGTCAAAATTAAGAAAAAGAGGAGCCATGAGCTCAAACATCCACAAAAAACAGTGTAAAAACAATTTTAAACAGAACATCCCAAATATTTACAAAACAACAGTATCCATAACAAGCAAACCAGGTGAGCGTCACCCCATCACAAATAAATGTGTTTTTCATCAAATGCAAATGATTAAAAATTCTGATTGAATAATTGAGGGGTTCGATTACCAACCTTTGATGCAGAATTATATATTACTGACGTGCTAGGTAGCAATGCAATCCGAGTCTGAGCACAGTTCAACCACTAAAATACTCCTAAAAGTGCAGGAAATATAAAAAACTAGAGCACTGGTGTGAGTTTGGACAGATGAAAAGTGGGGGAAGGAGAATGCAGTTGAAACCTTTAAACCTTTGGCTTGCAAAGACCGTCCAGTTTTCACCCACTCGGCGACGTTATTCAAGCTTGCCTACTCACTCGGCGGAGCACCAATGGTTTAGCCTCTTCGTCTAATTTTATAGAACCTCTGGTTTACGGAGGTACAATCGGTGGTTTCCCTCATGATCGTCGACATAATCTGCGATTCAAAAATATTTTCCAAAGCTCGTTGAGTTTTACAGATTCCATTATTGACGATGGCTTGAGTCAGTCGGCGGAACAAATCAGATTCGCCTATCCTTTCGGCGACTCACTGACTGAATCTATTGCTCGCCAATTTGTGACTTTTTATTCACTCTCCACAGTTTCATCTGCACAATCAACACTCAATTATTTTATCAAAGCAAAAGGAAATAGTAAATGGTTTTGGGTTCCCTCCCAAACAACGCCTTAGTTAACGTCGTGGCACGACGCAACAGCGTCGTCAAGCATTTTCTAAATACACCACTTCAACCAACAAAATTTCTTGACAATCCCCAAAATATAATTTCAGACATTGACCGTTCACTTTAAATGGAGGTCCTTCCTGATCCTTAACTTATATGGCACCATTGCTGAACACTCGTGTTACTCTAAAAGGTCCAGACCATTTGGATTTGAGATTTACGGGAAAGAATCTAAGTCGAGAGTTGTATAACAAAACCCAATTTCCTACCTTGAAGTCCCTCTTGAGTATTCGAGCATCACGCCATTTCATCATCTTCTCTTTGTAGATGGCTGAACTTTCATACGATTTGAGTCTAAATTCATCCAGTTTGTTCAACAGTTCTGCCCTTTCCCTTGATGTTTTTTTACTAGTCCAAATTTAAGACCTTCAATGCCCACAGTTCTTTGGGTTCTAGCTCAACGGGAAAATGAAAAGACTTACCAAAAACCAAATGGTATGGAGACATACCGATAGGTGTCTTATAAGCAGTATGATATGCCCATAGTTCATCATCAAGTTTCCTAGACCAGTCAGTTCTGCTGGTATTTACTGTCTTAGCTAGGATTCTTTTGATTTCTCAATTTGATACTTCGACTTGGCCATTTTTTTGGGGCTGATATGGGGTTGCTACCTTGTGTTTTACTCAGTGCAATTGAAAACCACCTATTGCAAATGTGAGACCCCCCATCGCTAATGATTTCCCTAGGAGTGCCAAATCTTGCAAAAATGTAGCGTTTCAGGAATAGGACAAAACTTTTTCCTTCGTTGTTTGGGAGTTCGATGGCCTCTACCCATTTGGAGACATAATCTACAACCACCAAGATATATTTATTTCTAAATGAGCTCACAAATGTGCCCATGAAATTGACTCCCCATATATCGAAAAGCTCGACTTCCAAACTAGGAGTGAGAGGCAACTCGTTCCTTCTAGACACTTCACCTTGCTTCTAACATTGCGAGCATTTCTTTGCAAATTCATGTGAAACTTTGTATAGGGAGGGCCAATAATAACCACTTTGAAGGACTTTAGCGGCAGTGCGAATACCACTATGGTGTCCACATTCTGGAGATGCATGGAGAGCATGGATAATTTCTACGGCTTCCTCTTTCGGAACACACCTCCTAATAACATGGTCAGCACATTCTTGGAACAAGTAGGGTTCATCCCAAAAGTAATTTTTAACATCAAACATGAATCTCTTTTGTTGGTAAAGGGTCAGCTCATTAGGTACCAATCCACTCACAATGTAGTTTTCAAAGTCTGCATACCATGGTGTAGGTTTGAGAGATATGGAAAACACCTGTTCATCAAGAAAGGAATGGTCTATATCGCTCTCACGCCTGTCATCTTCCCTTCCTTCCAACCTCGATAAGTGGTCGGCCACTTGATTTTTAAAGCAGTTTCGATCTTTCACCTCAAAATCGAACTCCTGTAGCAATAGCACCCACCTTATCAATCTCGGTTTTGCATCTTTCTTCTCCATCAAGTAGAGGAGTGCAGCATGATCAGCATGTACTATTACCTTGGTTCCTAACAAGTATTCCTGGAACTTTTGAAATGCATAGACCACTAGAGAAACTCCTTTTCAGTGACAATATAATTTCACTGGGCACTATTTAGAGTTTTTCTTACATAATAAAATGGGTGAAATAGTTTGTTGCGCTTTTGCCCCAACACTACTCCCAATGCAATTCCACTAGCATCACATATCACTTCAAAAGATTTGGACCAATTAGTACTGATGATAATCGGGGTGGATACTAATTTTTCTTTCAAACACTTAAATGTGGGCATACAAGCTTCATCAAATTAGAACTTTACTTCCTTCTCTGGGAGTTTGCATAGTGGTTGGGCAATCTTTGAGAAGTCTTTAACGAACCGTCGGTAGAAACCTGCATGACCCAAGAAGCTGCGAACACCTTTTACTGAAATTGGAGGGGTAATTTCTCAATGACCTTATTTTTTGCCTTGTCGACTTCTAGCCCCTTTTGCGACACCTTGTGCCCCAGAACGATTCCTTCCTTCACCATAAAGTGAAATTTTTCCCAATTAAGAACCAGATTTGTATCCACCCATCTTTGGAGTACCTGTCCTAAGTGTGTCAAACATTCCTCAAAAGTGTCCCCTATGACTGAGAAGTCATCCATGAATACCTCCATATAGTCTTTGACCATATCCGCAAAAATAGACATCATGCAACGCTTGAATGTTGTTGGGGCATTACATAACTCGAATGTCATCCTTTTGAATGCAAATGTTCCATAAAGGCAGGTAAAAGTTGTTTTATCTTGGTCTTCCAGTGCGATAGAGATCTGATTTTAACCATAGTATCCATCTAAAAAGCAGTACAACCCCCTTTCTGATAACCGGTCGAGCATTTGGTCCATAAAGGGCATTGGAAAATGGTCTTTCTCATTCCATGAGTTAAGCTTTCGATAGTCCATAAATATTCTCCACCCCGTCACTGGTCTTGTCGGCACAAGTTCTCCTTTTGCATTTGGGACAACAGTTATACGTCCTTTTTTTTATACACATTGCACTAGACTTACCCACTTACTATCTGCAATAGGGTAGATCACTCCTGCATCTAGCCACTTCATGATTTCCTTCTTCACCACCTCTCGAATTGGAGGGTTCAATCTCTGTTGATGCTCTACACTAGGTTTACATTCACTGTTAAGATGAATCTTGTGAGCACAGATTCCTGGAGGAATTCCTACTATATCGTCTATTGTCCATCCAATAGCTTTTATATGCTTCTGCAGTACTTCAATGAGCAATTTCACCTCTCCTTCAAGCAAATCGACTTGAATAATCAATGGTAATGTATTATTGGCTCCAAAGAATGCATATTTTAGATGAGAAGGTAGGACTTTTAATTCCAGATATGGGGGTTCTTCTGTTGATGGCTTTGAATGAGAATTTTCTCTATTTTTCAGGTCGATATCCAACTTAATTGGATTTCTTAAGTATACTCCTAATCCTGATAAAGGAACTACCACTTCCTCATAGCCTTGAACTTCGGACTCATCATAGTTAGTGAGTATAGACTCAAGGGGTTCATTCATGTTCATTAAATGGTAAACACTTGCCACTGCCTCATCTATAACATCCTCAATGGACACCACATGTATATTGCTTGGTTGCTTCATGGATTTACAGATATTGAAGGTCACATCATCATTGTTCACACAGAACTTCATTTTTCCGCTTTCGACATCCACCAATGCTCTCTCAGTAGCTAAGAATGGCCTTCCCAAAATAATGGAATTTCAACATCGATCTCACAATCTTGAATCGCAAAATCAGTCGGAAAGATGAACTGATCTACCTTTACCAAGATGTCATGGAGTATCACCACTGGTTGCTTGATTGATCGATCAGCCATAAGGAGTCTCATTGTGGCTGCCTTTAGTTCACCCAAACCAAGTTACTTGTATATTGCATAGGGCATCAAGTTAATGATTGCTCCCTAATCGCACAAAGCTTTAGCGAATTGGAGCATGCCAATTGTGCATGGAATTGTAAATGCCCCAGGGTCTTCTCTCTTACTGATTGACTCATTTGTCATAATTTCATTGCAACTATAGGGCACCTTAATCGTTTCATACTCCAGGTTCCTTTTGTTTGTAACCAGCTCCTTCATGAATTTGGCATATCCCGGCATTTCCAATAATACTTCCACCAAAGGGAGGTTAATTGATAAGTTCTTGAATACTGACATTTTTTTTTTACTTTTCATCTTCATTTTTCCTTTTCAAACGTTGAGGAAATGGTGGAGGTATTTTGGGTAAGGGTTGCGTGATTTTTGGAGCTTGAACATGTTGCTCTGCATCATCTTGTGGTTCTTTGGCAAGGTTTTGCAGAATAGGTGATTCCCGTTCCTCTGTACCCTAGCTCTCTTCTTGCATTCAGGGGTCCTCATTTTCCATCACATTCCCTTTTGACATCTTTCCACTATGGGTTAGCACAGCCAGCCCTCTTTCATTATCTTTCATTAGTGTCTTGGATGTTAATTTTGCTGATAATAAACTCAATTGACCTTCCAGTGTTTTGATAGCCTCAGCATGAAAATTCACTTTACTGTTTAGTAATGAAAAGTCATCCATCATTACTTTTAGAAAATCATCAGATCCCTCAACTTTTTCAAGTATGCATGACAATAGATCATCTACCCGAGGACTACTTGCGCTCCCTTTTGATTTCGGTCTTTCACTCAATTGAGTACGGTCTTCCTCATGGTCATCTTGCTTAGCCCAATCATGGTAATATCTCTTTGATTCTTCACCTATAATGGTTCCAACCTTGATTCTCGCCCCGTTGTTGATATCATGGGTGGAAACCTGCATCATATCTTTTGGAGTACCAACCTTGATTCTCCCCCGGTCTTAAGTAACTGGTTGAAAAACCCCCCTCAATTCTTTTGGAGTTCCAACCTTGATTCTCCTTCGGTTCTGAGTACCCAGAAGGAGAACACTCTTCAACTCGAAATACTCCATACGTCCCTTTCATGTGCTCGTGTATCACTTCCATTTGAGACAACATCTTTTTGATGTTTTCATACCTTTCCCTTTCTTTTTTGAATTGTTCTTGCGTTAATCTGAAGCAAAGTGGGGAAACTTGGTCATCTTTTGTGTACCATGCTTGATTTACTTTAGTCATGCCATCTAGGAGAAATGATGCTACTTCAAATGATTTTAACATTATTCCTCCTTACAGAAGCTGATTAGCTATCACTTTATTACCTGAATCCAAACTACGATAAAATTATTGCAGCAATAAGTCACTCGGCAATCCATGCATTGGAAATTTTTGCAAAATTCTCTTAAATCGTGTCCATGATTCGTGAATTGGTTCACCCTCCTTTTGGTTAAAACTTTGAATGTTGTCTCTCATTTTCATCATTTTTTATAGAGGGAAGAATCTTTCATGAAAAGTTGTGACCAACTCCTCCCATGACTTGATGGAGTTCTTTTGAATCTTGATCAACCATTTAGTGGCTTCCCCATTTAATGATAATGGAAATAAGCACAGTCGTATGCATTCTTGTGATAGATTCTTGAATGACAGGGGAGTGCACACTTCTATGAAGCTTTGTATATGTTCATATGAATGTTCATGCTCTAACCCTCTATATAAACCTCTTGAATGTATGAGATGGAGTGTTGTGCTAGTAACTTCAAATGTTGCATTTACATCTGCTTGCGGCATGCAAATTGCATCCATCTCACCCACTTAGGTAGGGTTATACACACTATTGATGTCATCAATATCATCACGATGAAAAGCTTAACCCGTTGGGTTTCCTTCTTTCCAGCTATGTTCACCGTTCACACTCATATGGCTGTTGAAACACACAAATGCTCAAAACAAAACTAAAAATTAGGTAAGTAAACTACAACTAAAAATAACAAAAATTCTGCTAATCTAAGAATTCTCAAGTAACACCACACCCCGAGAGCGGCGCCATTTTGATGTTTAGAATTTTCTATTCACGTAATCAACAACACCACTTCCAGTACAAGTGTCTACGATCGTGTGATAGTATAGTAACACAACAAAGGATTGGGGTCGTGTCCCAAGGGAGCGGTTTTAAGAATTTATAGAAAATAAAATTTGGTTCTAATTAGTCATAGCTAAAGTTATTAACGATTAAAAGCATTGTAAATTAAAGGGGGTGACACGAAAGTGTCCAATATCTATTTGGGGGTTTGTCACAAGTATAGCAAAAACAACAAAAATAACAACGAAATCAAGTGTGGGGAAGAGTTCTTGGGGTGTGACCACAATACAAGTTGAGATAAATAGTTGGGTACATGTTTTCGATAGGAAATTTGCAAGATAATAGTTACTAGGCTTAGATTTAGATGGAAATAAGTTCCCTCTAGGGCTACTTACCCCGTTTCGAATGTATTCCTCTCGGACACCCATTTTCCGCTTGAAGACCAACCTACGCCTTACCCCACTCACTCTCTCGAGCTAAGTGTTAGTATATGGGACTAGGGCTCACCCTCTCGGGCTGAACCTCATGTCGACCCACTTCTTAGGCCATCAGTCTAGTGGTCTTGGTTTCGCGACCTCCCTCTCGGGTAAGCCAAAAACACATGGGTGGCTTTGTATTTGCAACTACAAACCCATTAAATTAAACCACAACCACTAGGTGAAATCACCATTAAAATACATCTAACCTATCAACAAGTAAGACCCAACTATAATATCAACACATATATGCTAAATCACATCCCAAGAATGGGGGCTTTTAGCCACACATCAAGAGATGGAAATTTATACCTTCAATGATGTTGAAATCAAATGGGTAATGAAAAATAAGTCTTGATTTGAGAAAAGAAGGAAAAATCCAAGAGACCCACTTCCAAAATGAAAGAGGTGAAACCCTTTTCTTCTTCAAGTCTTCAAACCCTTACAAACTTGAGATAAAAACTACTAAAATTATATTCTAAATATGATACTAAAAATTGATACTAAAGTCACCTTCTAAAATCTCCTAAAATCCAATACTAAGCTATAACTCTCAACGAGTATTTATAGTTTTCAAAAATCTGTACTGTGGCGGATCCCTTGGCGACATTAGTCAGAATCGCCGATCAACTTGGCAATTCACCCTTTGGTGTAGTTCATCACCATCTTGCACCAACCTTCGCCATCGTCGTGCTTTGGGTCATTGGGCGACATAGTACTGCTTCGTGGACCTTTTCAGTGATTTGCGGACTGCTCCTTTTTTCCTCCAACTTTATACTTTCCTTCAGGGCTCAACACACTGGAACAAAAGGGGAAGTGAAACCCTTCGGCGATCCTCAGGCCTTCATTTTCTTGTTCTTTTCAGCCTTCTCATTACTTTTTGTGAAGTAGTGTCCATGGATTCCTTCAAACTTAAAGTACCTGAAACTTAAAGGTTTTCATCAGATATTGAGATAATATAGGCATTTGAGGACCAAAATTATATTAAAATATAGCCCTAAATGACTCCAATTTGTGGACTCATCAAGGCCCACCTTTGTGTGTTATTCATGATTCTCGTTTTGATTATATATTTGGGTCATTATGCTTAATGATGTGTTATCCACTACTTTTTCTGGATATTTGAGCTTGTGGGTCATTATGTTTAATTGTAAATGATTTTTGACCCTTCTTAAAAAAAATCACACACTCCTGTATGTACTTGAATGTGGCTGTTCTTTGGCAAATTTGAGTCTCGGTTTTGATCAATACCGATGATTTGAATAGTACTCATAATCGAACGAACATGAATGTGTGGCTACGATGAGACCAAATGAAGTTGCATAGACAATATGTGATGTTTTTGCATTTCATTGTGATTAGCCGAGTATCAAATCGATTCTCTTGTGATGATCGTTGCACACTAGCGAAAGTGTGGAGTCTTGTATGACTTTGGTGTCAGTCGTGTGTTATGAGCTTACCCTGAATCATGTATGGTGACACCTAGAATTTTCCCCGTTGGTCCGGTAGGCAAAGTGATGTGATCTCATGATATTATCTTAGGCAACTTTGAAAGGTCTGAAACAATTTGACATATACCTCGTTTGTGGCATACCTTGTGAGTGTGTGTGAACCTCTTTTGAATACCCCTTGAGCCTTACCCTTTTTTTGGAAGAAAGTTGATGAAAACATGACATTTCTTAATCCACTACCTATAATTCTCTTGATTTGTGGTCGCTTCAATACCCAACTTAGGCCAAAAGCGTAAGTTGGGTGTGTGGTGAAAAGAGAAAGAAAGTCAAGAAGTGCAAGAAAAGTCTACTTTAACCAATGGTATTGAGAAAAAAGGAACCCCTCCATAAAAAAGAGAGAAAAAGAGAAGAAAAGAATGAAAAAGAAGAAGCCGTGGAATAAAGTTATGAAAATGCAAAAAGAAATGGGGTTTCTGAACAATCCATGGAAAGTGAATAATGGGATGATTTAGAAGAACTAACTAAACTGATGAAACAAGAGGAAAGGAATTGTTGTGAGCACCACGTTTCATGACGATAAAAGTCATCGAGCCTAAATGACCACATATTTGCACTCAACCCCATTACAAGCCTTAGAAAGTCCTTTTTTATCTTGAGTGAGGTGACGCAATTGTCAATTGGAAAATACGGGTAAACCTATGGGTGAAAGTATGCATTATGTTCATTTTTGTGAGTTTGAGCATTGCAATTGATTCCAAACCTTTAAATGATTAAACCATTGTCTGTGAAAATGGAATCATTCTTCGTGTGACGGCTTTTGAACACTTTTTTTTAGCTTGAACCTGTATTTGAAGTAAGTATTGTGAGGTTGAGAATCTTTGATAATGGTGTGTGACAACTTGAGTCTTTGAGTGCACAATTGATCCTTGCATGAGGAAGTTGAGTCTTGTATGTGCATTCATGATTGAGTCTTATGTAGCACTATGTGATACACCCTTTTGAACTACTGAACTTGAGTTTTACTTGATGACAAGCAACATTTTAAGTTGGGGATGTTCATGAGTCCACAGTTTGGACTCATTTGGGGATTTATTTTGTTATATTTAGTGTCCTCAAATGCATTTTTTGTCTCAATAATTGATGTAAATCCTTAAGTTTCAGGTATTTGAATTGAGAGACAAAGCATGGACGCTATTGATGAGTTCACAAATTAGACTTATGTAGGGCTATATTTTGATAGAATTAGTGTCTTCAAATGCATATTTTGTCTCAATGTCTGATGAAAATCCTTAAGTTTCAGGTATTTGGAGTTTGAGGCAAAGCATGGACACAACTTGGCAAGAAAGAACAAAGCAACTGAAAAGAACGAAGAAATGAAGGCCTGAAGATCACTGAGCCCAGTTGGCGAGTCGCCGATCAGCCTGGATATCGCCTTTTGTTCCAGTGTGTTGAGCCTTGAAGGGAAATATCAAATTTGCGATGAAATAAAGCAGTCAGCTTGTCGCGGAGTAGTTTTGTGAAGCAGTACCATATCACCCAATGACTCAGAGCGTGAAGAGGCTGAAGGCTAAAGCAAGAAGGCGATGAAATCAACCATAAGGTGGATCGCCTAGTGTATCGGCGATCCCAACTAACTGCGCCGAGTGATCCACTGCAGCACAAATTTTCAAACGCTATAAATACTTGTTGAAATTGTTAGGTTAGTATAAAGTCATAGGCAATTATTATTGAGACTTAGAATATTTTGAGTTTCAAGTTTTAGAGGGTTTTGGAGACTTCGTTCTAAAACCTTGAAGATTCAAAGGGTTTCAACTCCAAAAAATTGGACATGGGTCTCGAAGATTCTTCACTTTTGACGTGTTTTATGACTTAATTCTTCGTACCCAGTTGATGGAAAGTGATATTGGTATTGTTTTTTATCTCTTTTACATATCTAGCTAAAACCCCAATTTTTGGGGTGTGATTTTTTGAATATGGGTTAGATTATCTGTTGGGTCTTGCTTGTTGATGGTCTATTAGTAGTTTAATTTTGATTAGTTGTTTAATTGTGATTTCGTTTAGTAGTTGTGTATGAACTTAATAGGAATGTAGTTTCAAATATGATTTCATTTTAGTGTTTTTTACTTGCTCGAGAGAGAGGTCGTAAAACTAAGACTACTAAATTGATAGTCGGTGGTATTGGGTCGACATGGGTTTAGCTCGAGATAGTGAATCCTAGTCCTTTTTCCACACATTCATCTCGAGAGAGTGAATGGGCTAAGGTGGAGACAGTTCTTAATGCGGCAACTCGGTGTTTGAGAGAAATCCAGTTGATTCGGGGTAAGTTACTTGAGAGAGAATTTACTCACACTATAGTCTAGCCTAGTCACAAATGCTCAATAATCTACCATCAAAAGCATGTACCCGATAGTCTAGTTTATCCCGTATTCCTATCACATCCCAAGAATCCCATCTCCCTATCTCATTTCCTTATATTTTTTTTCTATTTTTTAGTTGTTAATTAATACCAACCCCCATTGATAATTGACGCTTGCATCACCCCTTAGATTTAGTATGTTTTTAATCATTAATATCTATAGCTATGACTAATTAGAAATATATTTTATTTTTCTATTATTTCTCAAAACCACTCTCTCTGGGGAAGATCCCAACCCATGAATGGGTTATATCACTACACGCGATCGTATGGCACTTGAACCGAAATAGTGACAGTTGATTATGACTTAAACATCAAAATGGCGCCACTGCCGGGGAGTGGTGTTAGTTGAGAATTTGTAGTTAGTAAAATTTTTGTTCTTGTTAGTTGTAGTTTTACTTAATTTTTAGTTTTGTTTTGTTTAATTGTGTGAATATTTCAGGAAGCATGAGTGTTAATGGAAGCAACGGTTGCCAGGTGGGCCACCAAGAAGACATCAAAATCTCAACGATGTCCAAGAGCCCAACATTAATGACCCCTATCTCATGGGAGGTATTGGGGCCTTCCATTTACCTCCAGCTCAAGGAAATGTAGTGTTCCATATAACGAGAACTATGTTGCAACTGTTGCAATTAAAGATACTTTTCAGTTGATTGTCTCATGAGGATCCTCACGAGCATCGTCAAAACTTCATGTGTGTACGAACCATTCTCTTTCAAAAAACATGTCTCAGGAGTGAGTCCGGTTAAGGTTATTCCCTTTCTCGTTGATGGGATAGGCGTCCAAGTGGTTGGTTGAGTTGCCACGTCAATCCATCACTTCTTAGGAGGAATTGGTAAACACATTTCAAGTGTGATTTTTCCCTCCTTCGAAGATGATAACTCTCCGGGACAGCATTCAGAGTTTTAAATTCCTAGAGGGTGAGCCAATCCATGAGACTTTGCTGCGATTCAAAAAGTTGGTGCTCCAATGCCAAACTCATGGTCTGCCCGACAATGTCCAGTTGCAGTACTTTTACCGAAGCCTGGACGCAGTAAACAAAGGTGTCATTGACCTATTTTCACCTGGAGGCATGATGCAGCAACCGTATGCAATAGCAGCCCAACTTTTAGATGGCATGACTACCATAAATAGAGCATGCTACATTCGTGAAGACCAGGTCTCCCCTCTCACATTCAAGCTATCTAAGGAGCAGATGGAAAAAGATCACGAGAGATACAAAAACAAGGCCAAGATCATTACACAGCTTGACATTTTATCCAAAAAAGTCATGGGGGTTGGTGCTCGTAGTGTCAATGTCGTAGGGGTCGGGTGTACAAATCCTGAAGATATGAAGTTTGAAGCCTTGTATAATGAGGGGGTAATTTTTTTAGCAAACCAAGGCAAAGGTTATCTGAAATGACCCAAAAAGTTCTTTAAAATGTGCTTCGAAAGTTACCGGAAACTTGTTTAGCTGTATATAAAAAAATCTGTTTCGTTTTTCAAAATTCTGACTTCATATTCTTGTTTAGGGGGTCAAATTTAGTGGGGGATGGGTCTAACCCAAATTTTAGAGCAACCGTATCAAAATCCAAAATTTCCAAGTGAAGCCTTTTTTGAGGGTCTACTTTGGAGGGTCATATCTCCTAGCACACAAATTATTGGGTGGCCAATAACATATCCATGGAAAG
>JAJOOS010000752.1:0-43599 GCA_029582725.1 Solanum chiquidenum | reverse complement strand
TTCTCACGGGGAAAGTACTTACTAAGGAAATCTCTCTTAAACTCCTCCTATTATATAGGATACGCTTCAACCGGTCTATTGGCTTTCCATTGAGTGAACCACACTTGGGCCACTTCTTTCAATTGATAAGAAGCCAACTCCGATTTCTCCTTAGAAGTTACTCCCATAGCATTGACTATCTTATAAACTTCATCCAAGAATTCTTGGGGATCTTCTCCCACTCTAGAGCCAAGAAAAATTGGAGGATTCATCCTCAAAAAGTCTCTCAATCTTGAGGCTACGATACTCTCATTAGCATTCACACTAGGCCCCACATCTCTACTAACTTGAGCCATCATGGCTCGGGCTAGGGTTAGAAAATCCGACCTAATTCATCAACAATCTCCACTTCCACTCTCCTCGGGTTAACCCTTGTATTCATATCCTATAAACACAAGAGAAGGATTAGGAAAATGATACTTATAGATCTAAACTCTAAGGCACGACTTCAAGGATATGAAAAAAGTGTAACTTTCTAATGTCCTATAACCTCTCGCTCATAGATGTGTCGCGACTCACATCGATGAACAAGACTCTACTAGACGTGGCTTGTAAGACGTCAACCCTAAAACCATTCCCAAAATCTTATACTATGGTACCAAGTTTGTTACGATTCGAGAGCACGAGGAGTTGTAACACAACGTACTCGACCCCAAAAGGGGTCTAATACAAGCCTCTTCACAATTATAACATTTGACATAGAGAAATAGTGCGAAATTGAAAACTTTATTTAAAACCAAACTATCAAAAACTCATTTACAAAGCAACAGAATACTAAGTCTGACATGGCCATCTTAGACAAAACTTTAATAAGATAGGGTCACGGCCCTTTACAATCAAAGTCTTAACAATAGTCTCAAAATAAGAAAGAACTAGAAATAATAAAAGTCCTTGTCCTCGATCTACGAGGACATACCAAGTCTTGGATGAAACTCTATCCAAGCACTTCAATCCTAGCTAGAATCAATCACTTGCCGGAACCTACACTTGTAATAAAAATAACAGAAATATGGGTTAGCACACAAAAATGTAAAAAGTATGATGACCAAGTAAAAACATGCTTAAAAATGGACATTTTGTTGAAAGTCATGCTTTTATGCCATTTGGTAAAACTTCATGAACATTGAAATAAGAGGCATAATATAAGCCACAACCAACATACAAGTCACCATTCCACATTAGAACACGATTACATATAACTCTTTACCTTACCTTGAGCCTCCAGCTCAAGTAATCCTGAAGTTATATCTTGTTCAATGTATGGGTAGCGTCCCATACCACCACCCACGCTAAGGCACCACCTTAAGGTCACCAAAAGTGAACTTACCATTCATCATTTCCACCTTTACACAACAGAGCATTTAAGAGACATTAAAATTACATGAATCACATCATTACATTAAGACCAACATCTAAGACAGCTCTAAGTCATACTTGTTTAATGTGACAGTAGCATCCCATACTACTACTCACACTAAGTACTCATTTGAAGTCACCATAAACAAGGCACATTCATATACGATAAGTCATGACAAGGAAGTAATCTCATTATACACTCCAACTATAGCATACATCGTTATATTTAAGCCAACATTCTTCGTTAGATTCATTTGGGACACATTCATGCATTTAGAGGACTTTCGTACATTTAGTCATTAAGACTTAGAGAACTCACTATAGCACCTTCAAGGCCTACTCGTGCAATGTATATATAGCATCCCATACTACTACCTACACTTAGTAGTACCTATCAAGTAACTAGAGTGCACATCTCACATGATGGGAATAGGCATTAACCGACATAGACCATGAGAGCTAAAACATGGAATTCGGTGTCATGTAACCCTACACCGAAGGAAGGTGTTCTACTTGCCTAGGGTAGAACTAGTACACATCCTATGTAGGCACATAGTTATGGGATAAGAAAGATGTTCATTGGACTCTAGCCTAACATTAGGAGAGCCACCATCTTAGCCATATCCACTCGGTGCTTAGCCTTCATTCCCATAGAGTAGTTTCATTTACATTAGTGTACTTGAGAAGGCAGCCAATATTATGCCTACCGACCCAAAGTACTTTTACCAAAATGGGTCACCACCAATAGGCCTAACGTTTCAAGGTACATTAAGGATAGCTCATTGATCTTCCTAGAGAGAGCCACCACCATTAGGTCTACCATATCTAGGTTCATCATTTCACACAAGAAGGAGGCCACCACCATTAGGTCTACCGCTTCAAGGTTTCACATTCACATTGGGTTCTAGACTCACCATGAAGGGCCACCAACCTTAGGTATACTGGTTCAAGTCATAGTCTAAAATACCTCATTAGTCATTTATAGAAAGGCTACCAACATTAGGTCTACCAATTCAAGGCATCACAATCAACATAGCTTTGATTTATTAAAGGGAGGCCACATAAGTCTACCAATCCAAGATACAACATTACACTATAGAAACCCTTCACATTCAGTATTATCATTCATGAGTGTTTACTGAGAATATGCTTTCAATCACAACACATTCACATTCTATACAAGATCATCATTCTATAATTGAAGTCACATGTAAATCCTTCACATTATACATTCACATATACAATATCGTGATAATACTTCAGTTCCTCACAATATGCCTTCAAGGCCATGATCACAATGTACATAGTAAGTAAACACCTCTATCTTTCAAGTGGATCAACAATTTAAGCATCCTTCTATTACAACAAGTAATTAGGCCAAACTTGCCCTTTCAAAGACACAATCACCAACCCTCAATTCACCAAAAATTCATCATAATTAGTCATAGGTGATGATACAAATCAATAATCTAAATCAATCTAGTCATAAATCCATCAACATTCATTCATAATCAACAAACCCACTTCATAAGGCACAGTCAAGAAATTTAGAGAAAATCATGGGTTCATAGAGTTTTTCATCTTAAATCATCAACTAAATATCAATATAATCATAATTTGTCATTTGAAAACGTTTGATGCAAGAACCCATGAGATTGAGTGAAACTTAGGGTTTTTTTGAAACTTAAAAACCTTGAAAACTTATTTGAAATTGACTCTAAGGTGAAACTAAACCTAGATGAAGGATCACCATACCTTTACTAAGATTCTCCAAGCAATTTCGTGAAGAAATACCTTGGAATCACCAAACCCTAGCTTCAAAGGCTCCCTTCTTCTTCTTCTTCTCTAACGGAGGATTTCTAGTCAGAGAAATATTTGAGAGGAGGTGGGTCTTATTTTAATTCTAATTGGAGTGACTTAAATGAGAGGATTAGGTCTAAAAAGGGTCTTATAGTTGCTAGGAAAGGAATAGAATAATAAGGACTAAACTTTGGAAAAGGACTAAGGACCCACAAAGTCTTAACTTAAAATTCTACCCCTTACCCATCTTGGCTCGCCCTTTCGACACTTGGGCTCACCAAGTTCACTAGGAGACTTGCCAAGTGCACCCTTGGCTCACCCTTTGTTCCAGTGAGCTCACTAAATTGGCAGTCCCCTTGGCAGACTAAAGGGGAGAAGGGCGACACGCCAAGCTGGTTGGCAAGCTTGCACCTAGCTCGCCCTTTGTTCCAGCATCTTGGGCAAATAGGGCTTCCATTATGCGATCACAAGTGCACAAGGGCGACTCGCCCAACCCCTTGGGAGATCAAGCAGCCCATCACCTAACAGCCCCTCTTGGAACAAGGCTTCTTTCACCCTAGCTTGCTATCCTTGACCCTTGCTTGCACCCTAGGCTTACACCTTGCCCCACTTAGGCAGCTATGATGATAGGTGATATGGAAATAGCAAGGCTAATGATCCATGTGCAATAAGTTGAGGAGGACAAGCTGAGGGATAGAGAAGAGCTTAAGAATAAGACGGATAATACATCAGGGAATGATTTCGGGCAGCAGAAGAGTAATGCCAACCGGTCATCCTTCAAACAGAAACAAAAGGTACCTGCTCCATCATCTGCTAGTGCACCTGCACCAAAGAACAAAGGTGAGTACAATAGTCAGAATTTCAGAGCTAAACCTGCCTATTCTCAAGGTAGTATGGCACAAGGGGGTAGTAAGCGTCCTACATGTGCTAAGTGCGGTAGGAACCACTCAAGGATGTGTCGTGATGGCTCCACTGGTTGTTTCAAGTGTGGTCAGAACAGTCATTTTATGAGAGAGTGTCCCAAGAACAAGCAGGCAAATGGTAATAGGGACAATAGAGCCCAGTCTTCTTCAGTTGCCCCACCAGATAGAGCTGCATCTAGAGGAGCTACTTCAGGGGCAGACGGAGGATCAAACTGTCTTTATGCCATCACTAGTCGCCTAGAGCAAGAGGATTCGCTAGATGTTGTCGCTGGTATGATCCAAGTCTTTAAATTTGATGTTTATGCTTTGCTAGATCCAGGAGCGAGTTTATATTTTGTAACTCCATATGTTGCGATGAATTTTGATGTTCTTCCTGAACAACTTCTTGAGCCCTTTAGTGTTTCTACACCTGTTGGTGAGTCTATTGTAGCTGAGAGAGTCTATCGTGATTGTACAATTTCCATCAATCACAAGAGTACCGTAGTTGATTTAGTTGAGTTAGACATGGTAGATTTTGATGTAATTCTTGGTATGGACTGGATTCATGCCTGTTATGCCTCAGTTTATTATAGAACTCGAGTTGTCGAGTTCCAGTTTCCCAGTGAACCAGTTATAGAGTGGAAGAGCAGTTCAACAGTGACTAAGGGTCATTTTATTTCGTACCTTAAGACGATAAAGTTAGTTTCCAAGGGGTGTGTCTATCACTTAGTCCAAGTTAATGACTCTAGTGTTGAGATACCTCATATTCAGTCAGTTCCAGTAGTAAAAGAGTTTCCAGAAGTCTTTCTAGATGATCTTCCCGGAGTCCCTCCTGAGAGATAAATAGACTTTGATACAAATATACTTCCTGATACTCGTCCTATATCTATTATGCCATAGAGGATGGCACCAGTAGAGTTAAAAGAGTTAAAGGAGCAGTTGAAAGATCTCCTAGAGAAATGTTTTATTCGACCAAGTGTCTCACCTTGGGGCGTTCCGGTCTTATTTGTTAGAAAGAAGGATGGTTCCCTTAGAATATGTTTAGATTACCGTCTGTTGAACAAGGTTACTATCAAGAATAAGTATCCTCTTTCGAGAATTGATGATCTATTCGATCAACTTCAGGGTGCCACTTGTTTCTCTAAGATAGACCTCAAATCTGGCTACCATCTGTTAAGAGTAAGGAAATGTGATATTCCAAAGACAACTTTTAGGACCCGTTATGGTCATTACGAGTTTTTGGACATGTCGTTTGGTTTAACTAAAGCACCTGTAGCGTTCATGGACCTTATTAATAGAGTATTCAAGCCTTAGTTCAATATGTTTGTTATCGTGTTCATTGATTACATACTAATCTATTCGAGAAATGAGGAAGATCATGCTAGCCATCCTAGAATAGTTCTCCTAACCCTAAAGGATAGAGAGTTGTATGCCAAGTTCTCTAAGTATGAGTTTTGGCTTGAGTTTGTGGCATTCTTAGGCCACATTGTTTTCGGTGATGGAATTAAAGTTGACACTCACAAAATAGAAGAAGTGCAAAATAGGCCTAGACCCACATCTCCAACTGATATTAGGATTTTCTTGGAGTTGGTTGAATATTATAAAAGGTTCGTAGAGGGGTTCTCATCTATTTTGTTCCCTTTGACCAAGTTGACTCAGAAGACAGTTAAGTTTCAATGGTCTTAAGCTTGTGAGAAAAGCTTTCAGGAATTGAAAAAGTGGTTGACTACTTCCCAGTATTGACCTTACCAGAAGGTACTCAAGGTTTTGTGGTATATTGTCATGTGTCCAGAGTTGGTTTGGGTTGTGTGTTAATGCAGAAAGGCAAAGTTCTAGCTTATGCCTCCAGATAGTTGAAAGTTCATGAGAATAATTACCCAACCCATGATCTAGAGTTGGATGTTGTAGTATTTGCTTTGAAAATACGTCGTCACTATCTTTATGGTGTTATGTAGATGTGTTCACCGATCACAAGTCTTTAGTATGTGTTTAGCCTGAAAGATATTAATCTCATACAGAGGAGGTGGTTAGAGTTACTCAAGGATTATGACATGAGTATTCTGTATCACCTATGTAAGGATAATGTTGTTGGTGATGCTTTTAGTAGGTTGCCTATGGGTAGTACCGGCCATGTTGAAGAATAGAAGAAAGAGTTAGCAAAAGATGTGCACAGACTTGCACGATTAGGAGTTCGACTAATGGATTCCACAGAAGGAGGAGTAGTAATGATGAATGGGGCTGAATCATCATTATTGTCAGAGGTGAAAGAGAATCAAGACCAAGATTCTACTTTTCTTGAATTAAAGGCAAATGTTCGTAAGCAAAAATTAATGGCTTATGAACAAGGGGGAGATTGTGTATTGAGGTATCAAGGTATATTGTGTGTACCAAGGGTGGATGAATTTCAAGAAAGGATTATGGAGGAAGATCATAGCTCCAGATATTCTATCCATCCGGGTTCCACAAAGATGTATCGTGACTTGAGACAAGTATATTGGTGGAATAGTATAAAGAAAGGTATTGTTGAGTTTATTGCTAAATACCCGAATTGTCAATAGGTTAAAGTAGAGAACTAGAGGCTCGGTGGTATGGCTCAGAATATAGAACATCCAGAATGGAAGTAGGAGATGATCAATATGGATTTTATCATAGGTTTACCGAGGTCTCGCAGCATCAAGTATCTAGTTGGGTGTTAGAGCTAGATGTTAGATGTTACATCCATTGCCTTCTAAGATTAGTCTCATTCAAGGACGAATATTCCTAAGGGGGGAGATATTGTAACACCCCGCTACTAGAAAGACTTGGAATTAGAGAGAAACCGTTATTGGAGATAATCAATTTTGGAAAGTTTGATAAAGTTAAGCTAAGTATGAGTTTTGGGTCAACTTCAAACGACCATAACTCCTAGATCAGGATAATTTTGGTGTTATACAAGATACCATAGGAAATATCTTTGAATTATCTTTCCAACTCTACTGAGTTTTCTCAATTTCGAGTTCGTATGAGAGAGATATGCCCATTTGAAGTTGGGTTGTCTAGATAAGGAAAGTCAAAACAGGATTTTAGAATGTATTATGGTCTTTTCCCTACCCAATTATTTAATTTCATTTTTGGTAATTAAATTGGGGTCTAAACTGATTTGGTTCATTTTACTCTTCATCAAAAAGTGTTAGGGTTCTGAGAGAAGAGAAAAGAAGAGGAGAAGAAGCAAGGATTCATCGATTTCTTGAGGAATTGAGTGCGGATTTCGCCAAGGATTCAATCCTACTAGGTATGTGAGTTCACATAGAGTTGGGTTAGTTCATCCACACACCAAACATATTTATTTTAGTATGATTTTCATCCGAAAAGATTGAGACATTGATGTTTTTGAGTTGTATTCTTGATTTCCTTTCGTTCTTGAATTTGGGATGAGATTGAGGAGTTCTTGAGAGTTTAAGGACGATTGTTAGAGTTGTATTGAGTTAGATTCTTGCGTACATATATTGGGTATCTTAATCTAAAGACAATTTGAGAAAAAGAACCGACTTTAGGTGAATTGGGGTTAGAAAATGAGGAAGGAAAAAGTCGGGCGAATCTGAGTACCAAGTCCGCGTCATGGACCTGTTCCTCAGGATTAGGGATTTCTTCTCCGCGTCGCGGAGTGGTCACGGACCGTTCTGCCTCAAAATTTATTTCGCAACCAAATATTTAAATGCATCTCTGCGTCACGGACTTGCTTCCAGACAGTGATTTCTTGATTATTTCTCATGTTTAACTATCTAAAAATACACCTAAACATCATGAGATCTTTCCTATCACAAATCACAATCCTTGAATCCATAAATTCAATTCAAGGAAAGTTAAAAGTAAAGTCAAGAGAAGTTCATAAGAGTTTTCTATAAGTCTTTTACAAATGTTGCGTTGTTTTAAGACTTGAGTTTTGAGTTGAGTAACAAGTAAAGATTTGAAGTTCATTTTTTCAAGAGAGTATATCGGGACTATGTGTTTCCAAAGAATATATGTTTTCACATTTAAACAAGAAAGAAAACTGAGATTTCCAAAAGATCCTTTGATCTAGTTTTCAGTAAAGAGTAAATGCTTTCACAATTAAGCAAGAGAGGAAACTTTGTTTTCCAAGTTAGAATTTGAGATAAATTTTGAGCAATTATCTCAAACCACAGGAAGAAGTTATGTTTTTAAACATAAGAGCTAGTATTATATTTTGGGAGTAGTATTGAGCACCGATATGGGGAAGAGTTCAGACAACTCCCAGCCCCCCATAAACCATGTAGCCAACATGGGTAGAAAAAGGGTCATACTTTTTAGATGATTCCTTATTGATTTTAGCATAGATTAGTGGATCCACTTAGTAGTCAGGTTTTATGCCCTTGGCAAGCTATAGGATGGCCCTAGCAGCGTGAGGCAAAACGTTGTATCATCACAATAGCTCTTAAATGATGGTTGTCGGTTAGAGAAACTCCCACAGAAATATTTTGTATTATTATATACACAGAGTTACTTGTATTTTTTTATAAATCCATAGTTTATATTGTATATTTACATACACATAGAGTTACTGTTGTATTTTTAAATACACAGAGTTCTTATCCATGTTTTAAAGCTTTTCTTTATATTGAACTTATGTATACTTCTTTATATTGAAATGAGTTTTGTTTAGTTCAATTTAGTTGAGACCAGGTTTGTTCTTTCAATTCCCTTTTCAACCTTATATCTTATTTTAGTATTCCCTTCGAATGCTGGTACATTCAATGTACTGATGCCAGTTGGCCTGCATCTTTTTATGATGCAGATACAGGTAACTAGGATCAGCATCCAGTGCATCGCTGATCCAGTTGAGCTTCATAGTTGTTGGTGAGCATCCTTGCTTCTGGAGGATCCCCTTTTTAATTAATTTATCATTTTAGTTCATTAGGATGTCGTGGGTCTTGTCCCGACGTCCATCTTAGTTGTTAGAGGCTTCATAGACAGTTAGTTGATGTTAGTTCTTGAGTCTTTCCATTTCAGTTATATTTGAGACTTGAGTTTCCACTTTGGCCAGTGAATGTTTATTTATAATACATTCTCAGTTATCATTGAGCTTTCAGTTTACTTTTAAAGTGCAGTTATGTTGAATAAGTCTTCCGCTAAGATTTAAGCCAGGCCAAAGGTTCACTTGGAGCCAACAATGGTTCTCGAGTTCCAGTCCCTCTCATGGTGTAGGCTCAGGGCATGACAAATAGAGTCTGACTGTGAGGGAGCTACTACTAACCAACATAAAACCACATGACCTAAATATGGAGTTTGATGTATATGCCCTATCAAGAGGACCCAATATACCCTGCCAGATCTATAGAGGCATGATTGGCGTGATCACTAAATTAATGCCCACAGAGGGGACTTACAACCTACGGGGCACGTAGTTCTGGGACTTGAGGATGACTGACCCTAGTCCACTCGGTATTAAGCTACTCCTAATTAGAATGTATATAAGCAATATTATGACTGAAATGTGAAGTACTAGATAGCTCAATCAATGACATGCAAACTCTGAGAATGCAACAATTATAACTAATAATGTGACATTCGTAAACTGAAGCATGAAGCATGTATATCTAAAATAATTGACCTAGCATATGTAATTCATGAACTAAAAAACCTACATAAATAGGTATCTGAATATCGTGCAAGAAACTAAGGAACAATATGATAATCTGATTTGGATCATTCTAGCAGCTAAAACCCAATAATTTCTAACATTCAAGAAACCCTAGGTCTAGATAATATTAAGGGAATCAAGATTCTGACTGAAATCTAGGGACCTAATGGGTGAAAGGAACCCACTAGTGAAATCCCACACACCTGGTGACATATTCCAGGGAGAAATCTTTCGATTTCGGGGTTGGAACTGATGAAAACTCGTTGTGTTCTTGAACTAGGGCTTGGTCGACTTCTCTCTCTAATTTTATCTAAGTTTGATAAATGCTTGATTAGGTTATGTTCTAATTAGTGTACTAAGCTAAAACTGATCAAAACTATATGGTTTAGGGTTTAAACGACGTAGTTTAGGGGTCCAATGCATAAGGAAAAGACCAAACGACCCCTAACTTAAAAGTTGTCGGAGCCATCGATGGAGCAGACCCATGGTTTGTGCTGGTCAACCGTCGATAGGGTTTTGGGGGTTGAAATTTGGGGTACGACCTACGGCCCTGGACCACGGACTATGGTCTAACCTACGGTCCGTAGGTCCTGGCGTAGGTTGACCCTTAGCTAAATTTTCTAGGAGGTTCTGGGACTAAAAAATAGAGGCTGACCTACGGCCCTGGACCATGGACCGAGGCCTGACCTACAGTTCGTAGGTCCTGGCGTGGGTGGACCCTTATCTGGATTTCTGGACTGCTTCTGGGGATGCCTGCATGTGGTCATCCACGGACCACCAAAATGGACCATGGGTCACCCTACGGTCCGTGGATGGTGCCATTCAGCAACACCTACAACTTCTGAAACCTAGATTTTGGTAGTTTTAGCATACGGGTTTTTACAATTTATATCAATCACAAGGACACCATCCCAGACTTAGTCGAGTTAGACATGGTGGACTTTGATGTTATTATGGGTATATACTTTTTTCATGCTTGTTATGCCTCAGTTGATTGTATAACCCGAGTAGTAAAGTTCTAGTTTCCTAATGAGCCAGTTATAGAGTGGAGGAGCAGTTCAGCAGTGCCTTTGGGTCATTTTATTTTATACCCTAAGGCCAGAATGTTAGTTTCTAAGGGGTGCATCTATCACTTAGTCTGAGTTAATGACTCTAGTGTTGATACACCACCTATTTAGTCAGTTCCAGTTGTGAGTGAGTTTCTAAAGCTCTTTCCAGAGGATCTTCCAGAGTCCTTCCTAAGAGAGAAATCAACTTCGGCATAGATATTCTTCTTAATACTCAACCTATTTCTATTTCGCCATATAAAATGGCTCCAGCTGAGTTGAAAGAGTTGAAAGAGAAGTTGAGAGATCTTCTTGAGAAGGGTTTTATTCGACCAAGTGTCTCACCTTGGGGAGCTCCAGTCATATATGTGAGGAAGAAGGATGGTTCTCTTAGGATATGTATTGATTACCGCCAGTTGAACAAGGTTACTATAAAGAAAAAGTAACCTATTTCGAGAATTGATGATCTATTTGATCAACTTAAGGGTGAAACTTGGTTTTATAAGATAGACCTTAGATCAGTCTATCATTAGTTGAGAGTAAGAGAAAGTGACATCCCGAAGACAGCATTCAGGACCCGCTATGGTCACTATGAGTCTCTTGTTATATGTTTTGTCTTGACTAATGCTTCTGCAATGTTCACGAATCTTATGAACAAAGTGTTTAAGCCATATCTTGATATATTTATTATCGTATTTATTGATGACATTCTAATTTATTCGAGGAATGAGGAGGATCATGCTAGTAATCTCATAATAGTTTTCCAAACTCTCAAAGATTGAGAGTTGTATGCCAAATTTTCTAATTGTGAGTTTTGGTTGGAGTCTGTGCCACTCTTAGGCCACATTGTATCTGGAGAAGGGATACGAGTTGACATTCAGAAGATTGAAGCAGAGCAGAACTGGCTCAGACCCACATCTCAAATTGATATTAGGAGTTCCTTAGGATTTAATGGTTATTATAGGAGGTTTGGCGAGGGTTTTTCATCTATTTCGTCCCCGTTGACAAAGTTGACTGAGAAAACAGTTAAGTTTCTATTGTCTAAAGTTTGTGAGAAAAACTTTCAGGTATTGAAAACCCGGTTAACTACTGCCCCAGCGTTGACCCTACCAGAGGGTACACAAGGCTTTATTGTGTATTGTTATGCATCCAAAGTTAGATTGGGTTGTGTATTGATGAAAAATGGTAAGTTTATAGCCTATGCCTCTAGACAACTTAAGGTTCACGAGAAGAATTACCCAACTAATGATCTAGAGTTGGTTGTTTTAGTGTTTGCCTTGAAAATATGGTGTCACTATCTGTATGGTGTTCATGTAGATGTGTTCACCGATCTTAAGAGTCTTTAGTATGTTTTCAATAAGAAAGAGCTTAATCTCAGATAGAGAAGGTGGTTGGAGTTACTCAAGGATTATGACATGAGTATTCTCTATCACCCAGGTAAGGCCAATGTTGTTGCCGATGCTTTGAGCTGGTTATCTATGGGTAGTACTTCCCATGTTGAGGAGGGCAAGAAATAATTGGCCAAAGATGTGCACAGACTTGCATGATTGGGAGTCCGATTGTTGGATTCCAATGAAGGTGGAGTGGTGGTGATGAATGAGGTTGAATCATCACTAGTATCTAAAGTGAAGGAGAAACAAGACCAAGACCCTATTTTATTGGAATTGAAGCCAAATGTTCAGAAGCAGAAAGTGATGGCTTTTGAACAAGGGGGAGATGGTGTGTTGAGGTATCAAGGTAGATTGTGTGTACCAAAGGTGGATGAACTTTAATAGAGGATCATGGAAGAAGCTCATAGTTCCAGATATTCAATCCATCCTGGTCCCACAAAGATGTACCGTGACTTAAGAAAAGTCTATTGGTGGAGTAGTATGAAGAAGTGTATTGCAGAGTTCGTTGCTAAGTGGCCGAATTGCCAACAAGTCAAAGTAGAGCAACAAAGGCCCGGTGGTATGGCTCAGAATATAAATCTTCCAGAATGGAAGTGGGAGATGATTTATATGGATTTCATTACTAGCTTGCAGCGATCTCGCAGGCAGCATGATTCGATTTGGGTAATTGTAGGTTGGATGACTAAATGAGCCTGCTTCTTGTCGGTAAAGGCTACTTATGCAGCAGAAGACTATGCCAGGTTATATATTCAAGAGGTAGTCATACTTCTTGGAGTTTATATGTCCATCATTTCAAACAGAGGTGCACAATTCACCACACAATTTTGGAAGTCTTTCTAGAAAGATTTGGGTTCGAAGGTAAATTTCAGTATTGCATTCCATCCTCAGACTGATGGTCAATAGGAGCGCACGATTGAGACTTTAGAGGATATTTTGAGGGATTGTGTAATCGACTTCAAAGGTAATTAGGATAATCACTTACCTCTCATAGAATTTGCTTACAATAACAATTATCACTCTATCATCCAGAATGCTTCTTATGAGTCTCTTTATAAGTGAAGATGTAGATCGCCTATTGGTTGATTTGAAGTTGGTGAAGCTTGGTTGATAGCACCATACTTGGTTAATCAAACCATGGAGAAGGTGAAGATTATTCAGGAAAGGTTAAAGACAACGCAAAGTCGTCAGAAATCCTATTTAGATGTTAGGAGAAGAGACTTAGAGTTTGAGGTTGATGATTGGGTCTACTTTAAGGTTTCACCCATGAAGGGTGTTATAAGATTTTGCAAGAAGGGGAAATTGAGTCCCCGGTATATTGGTCCTTGCAAGAAATCCTAGAGAATTGGCAATGTAGCTTAATTATGAGTTAGAGCTACCATCAGAGTTAGCAGCAGTCCATCCGGTATTCCACATTTCTATTAGGAGATACCCATTGAAATATTATACTTACTTATTATACCTACTTAAATATTGGTATTAAGGACAAACTATCTTATGAGGAGATACCCATTGATATACTTGATTGTCAGGTTCGCAAGTTGAGAACCAAAGAGGTAGCATCAGTCAAGGTCTTATGGAGGAATCAGTTTGTTGAGGAGAGGTTGAGGAGGATATGAAGAAGAGATACCTACATCTCTTTTCTTTCGGATAAATTCCAGACTAAGGTAATGACTTTTTGTAATGCACTCTTTAAATTGATATGCTATGTTGTGTTAAATTGCATGTTGGGTGTTAGATGTTTCCACCCTCAGATCTATTTAGAGTGATCTGATTCGAGGATGAATGGTCCCAAGGGGGAGTTATTGTAACACATTGGTTTTAGAAAGAGCTAAATTTAGAAAGAACTGAATTAGAAAGAGGTAAATTGAAATTGGTTCAAGTTACTCTTCAATTGTGAGTTTTGGATAAACTTCAAATGATCATAACTTTATGTTACAGATGATTTAGGTGGCCTGTGAGATATCAAATCGAAGGTCATTGAGTCCTCTTTCCAACGCCCCCAACTTTTCTAAATTCTGAGTTCGGATGAGGGAGATATGCCTGTTTGAGTACAACCAATCCAGTTAAGGAAATTTATCTAAATTAACGAGGGGTATTTTGGTGTTTTCCTTACCCCACTAGGCCTACATGTTTTTGTTCAATTAAGGGTCAAAGCTGATTAAAATCAGTTTTCACTCAAGTCTAAAACATTCAAGAAACTAAGGCAAAGTTCAAGAGGAGAAAAGAATAAGTTTTCAAGAAGTTCTTCAAGATTTCGGGGAATCGCCAAGAACTTAGTTTTTTTTAGGTATGTAAGTTTTCATAATGATGGGTTTGTTCACCCTTACGCCAATCATGAGTTTTCTTATTGAATTCGTTCATGAGATTGAGTATATTGAGAATCTTGTTGAGTTCTTGAGGTTTTATTGATTCCTTCTTTATTATGGAGTGTTTGTTGAGTTCTTGAGGTGACGGTATTGCGATTGAGGGTTGTTCTTGAGGGAATTTGTGTAGATTTTTTTTTACTTGTGTTGGGTTAATGAATCTAAGGGAGTTTCAAAGGAATCAATCGATTCTAGGTAAATTAGGACAAAAATTGACAAGAAAAATTCGTCAGAATGTTCTAGAAATTGCCTAGGGCGGAGCACCCCAGATGCCCCTGAAGGTCTGGAGTGGGGCACTAGGAGTGCGCCAAAAATGACCCTAAGGAAGTGGAGGCCAGGCGCGATGTGCCACTCCTACGCCCGGGTCGTCAGCCCACTTTCTTTTCCCATTCTTGTTCCGTACTTCTTCCTATTAGCTGAGCTTTCATTCCCTTCTCGATACCATCTAAACCTTCTTTAATCATTGAGAGATCCTATATATCCTAATCATAACTCTTGAATTCACGTTTCAAATGCAAGAAAAGATTAAAAGTAAAGTTCGAGTAAAGTCTTTTGAGTCACTTTTAGGAGTCTTTTTCAATCTTTTTAAACTTGAATTAAGACTTGAGAAAATGAGTATGAGCTAAGGATAGTTGGGTTCATTTTACAAAATGAGTATGAGGGGACTAAGTTGTAACACTCCGGAAACTAGTAATCTTAACTAGGGATTTTCGTGAGGGTTCTAGAGTTTGACGTGAGGGGAAGAATCGTAAAATGTCTCTCCATACTTAGAATGAGGGGTTTAGGGGTTAAACATAAAGGTACGACTCCCCAAGGACCAACCAAAGGGGTCCTTGAGGAGGACCCCAAAACAGCCCCTAAATCTGCCCCTAAGGCAATGACCCACGATGGGGACTCACTCCCCGTGGGTCCACCCACGCCCTGTGGGGGAGGGTCGTGGGTCAAGCCTGAAGAACCAGGCTCCATTACTCCACCTATGGAGGTGAAGCACACCCCATGGACCCACCCGCGGTCTCGTGGGTGGGGCAGCCTTGAAGTCTAGTTGTTTAAGTTAGGGGATTTAGGGAAGGTTCTAGAATTAATTATTTATTAAGTAGGGTCATTTTATTATTAATTAGGAAACCTATATAAACCTAATATACCCCTAAACTAAATCCATTAAATCATTCTTCCAAGAACCCAAAACAAACCCAATTGCCTCCAAATAAACTCTCTCTAGAATTCCAAGGAAGAAGAAGAAGAAGAAGAAGGAGGGTGAAGCTAGGGTTCAAGAATCAAGTTTTTCTCTCCAAAGTCATGGTGAATCTTAAATAAGGTATGGTAGTATTTGATCAATGGATATTTTTCATCCATGGAGTCCCTCCAAACTCAATTTCAAAATTTGTAACTTCCCCCAAAAGCTGGGGTTTTACTCCAAGTCATGGATTCACTTCAAAAACGATTTAATGGTTTAATTGCTCTATGTTATGATAAAATTGATGATTTACTACTGTTTTTATGATGAATTCCTCAAGAATCCATGAAATCCCCCATTCCTCCAAATTGGATCTTAAAGTGTGGGTATTGATTTATGTAAGTAGAATGTTATAGAATTATTGAATGTTATGATTGATTTAGTATTGAGTTATGTTATTATGATGATATTACATGTTTTCCTTGGCTAACCCTAAGTTAATTGATGAAATTGAACTAATGTGGGTTTGTGCCTTAAAGAAGGAAATTAGAGACTTAAAGATGATCTTCTAGAATTGATGTCATAAGTAGTAATTGTTCAAGTTTGGAGCTTGTAGACATGAATTGAATTAGGGTATAGTATAAATGATGCATCATGACTAGTAAAGCTTGAATTTGAACCTTTATGATGATTTATGACTAGACTCACCTAATAGTGAAAAATGTGATTAGAATGTCTTGAAATCTAGGTATGTATGATGAATCATGATTAGTAGTATTGAGATTGAGTTAATATGATGATATGACTATAATTAGTTAAGAATGAAACATGTGGTTATATTATCTTGAGAATTAGGCATATGTGATGACCATGTGAAGTGTTGCTTGAGAGTAAGGCTTGTGGTATGAATGCGATTCCTAGGGATTTGAGGATAAAAGCTAATATGAATGAACCAAGAATGTTAAGGATTTGAGAGTGAAGCCATCATGTAGGTTGAATTGCTATGATGTTATTGTGGAAGGACTTCACCAACATGACCTATGTTATAAGTATATGAGATCATGCATGTAATGACTTGATTACTTGAATTATGAATATATCCATGTCTAATTTATTGAATTCTAGATATGTTGATTAATGTTATCTATGACCCTTGAATGCAAGATATGAAAATTATGCATGATTGTGAGATTATGTACATGCTTTATGAACACTTTGAGAGTGAAGTGTGTATGATGATGATACTGTTGTTTGTGTCATTGAAAAGACAGTCTCACACACACACTACATGCATGAACATGATTATGATGTAACTATGGTATTCTTGAAAGGCTATGCCCATGTACACCATTACACATGACTATGCATGAAATGTCCATGATCATAATTATACTGATATTATTGTGTTGATTCAGAGGCTATTCTCATAAACACATAATGAACATGATGTGAAAGTTTTTCTCACAATATGAAGATTCTAGGTTGAAAGTCAGTTCTCACCTAATTGAATCTAACATAAAGACATGGACGGTGAAAGCTTATTCTCACGCATGATCTAATGAGTTATACTAATGAAGCAAGTTAGGATTCAACAAGTACTCCATGGGAATTATGCTTAGCACTGAGTAGATATTGAATATGAGATAGAGGCTCTCCCGTTAAGTAAGTCCGGGTTTCTAACAGTAATCTCATGAGATGGAAGCTCCCTCATTAAGTAAGGTTGGGGTTTCTAGTAGCAATCTCCTTATCCCATAACTACGTGCCCCGTAAGTTATTTAGCTATTGGATCCACCTAAAAGCTAATACATTTTAGTTCTACCCTAGGCAAGTAGGACACCTCTTTTCGGTGTGAGGCATGACATCGGATTCCATGTTAAGCTCACATGGTCTATGTCGGTTAAGGATAATTCCCCCTATGAACAAGAATATGAGTTATGAACTATGGTTACTCAAGAAGCTCTACTTAGTATGGGTGGGGGTATGGGACTTCATCCATGCATTGCACAAGTAGGATTTGAGAGTAGTTATGGTGTGTTCCTTTTATGTTATGATTATTTATGAAATGGAGTATGTCTATTGTGGATTGTTGCTATGAGTTGCTTTCCTTGATATGACTTGGTAAATGTGAAGGTTTCCTTGTCTATGAGTATTAACTATGGATGAAATCAAAGCATGATAAGCATGAGCATGGTGGCCTAAAAGTGGTACTTAGTGTAGATGGGATTATGAGATCTTATCAATGCATTGCACAAGTATGACTTAGGGTTACTTATGAATTGGTTCTTTTATGACATGGAGATCTAAGTATTTAACTATGTATATGAACCATGTATTATGATAATTGATGTTTGCATTATGTCTATGTTGGAGGTTGTGGTTATGATTATGTTGTTATCCTTTATGCTATGATGAACTATACATGAGTTTCCTTATGAGTTACTCTTTTCAACTATTTCAAAGATGATGTTCAAAATTGACATATATCATGGTTTCAATTAAAATGTGCTTTTTAGCATGTTTTCAAGGATTTTATGCATGGCTATCATACTTAGTGCATCTTTGTACTAACCCATATTTTCTACATTTTTTACAAAGTGTAGGGTTTGGAGATATCAACATCCATCCTCGTGGCTAGGTTCATAGTAGATCAAGAAGAGAAGTTATGGTGAGTCCTCATAGCATTCGAGCGCTTGACCACCATATCCTTTTTGTCTTTCTTTTATGTTTTAGACTTTTGTATGGGCTGCGTCCCAAAGTGTTGGTCAAATGGTTATAGATGGTTTGAGAAAAAGTGTAGACTTCCGCTTATGTTTTATAAAAGACTTTGATGATAAAGAAAAAGTTTTAAATTTCCGCACCATTTCCTATTATCTTAGGTTATGCTATGCTAAGAGGCTTGTATAAGGCTTTTCAAAGTCTTGTACGCCGTGTCACATCTAGGGGGTACTCCTGGGTCGTGACATAAGTATTCCCAAGCATGTAAAAAATTTATCGATAAAATGAGAAGAAACCTTATTTTCTAAATGAGTTTATGAGGAGTTTTTGAGCATTATCTCTTTTAAGAGAAATCTTTTGAGTAATTATCTCAAATTGAGGGAGAGTTATGTTTTCTTTAAAACACATGAGCATGAGTTATATATATATATTATTAGGAGTAGTATTGAGCACCTATATGGGGATGAGTTCAGATAACTCAAAATCCTCATAACCATGTATGTCAACATAGGTAAAGGATTATACTTTTTAGATGATTTCTTACTGCTTTTAATCATATCTTAGTGGATCCACTTAGTTGAGGATGTTCTATACTCTGGCAAGGTATAGGATAGTTCTAGCAGCGTGGGCGAGACGGTGTATCATCACGTTGCTCATAATGATGGTTGTCGGTTAGAGAATCTCCCAAAAAAGAGCAAATAGTTTATTTATGTATTTTCATATACATTGAGTTATTATCTACTATTTTAAAAGTTTGAATATTGTATATTGTTATCATTGCATTCATCTTGAGTTGAGTTGAATTGAGTGAGTTGAATTGAGTGAGTTGAGATGAGGTAAGTATGTTTCCTTTTGTCAGTTCAAGCTTATGTTTATGTTCAGAGTTCCCCTTACATGCTCGTACATTCAATGTACTGACTCCATTTGGCCTGCATCATTTCATGATGCAGATACAGGTATTCAAGATAATCAACTGACGATCTGTTGATGCAGTCGCATTCAAGTTAGCCTTGGTAGGCCTCCTTGCTTCCGGAGGATTCCACTTTTACCTTTAGGTTTGTTAGGATGTTGTGGTTCTTGTCCCGACTTCCATCATAGTATTTTAGAGGCTTCATAGATAGTAGTGTTTTGAGGAATCTTTTCCATTTTCTTGTTGATATTTAAAGACTTTGAGTTGAACACTTATGTTCATTTGAGTATTTCACACTGTTTGAGTTAAACTACTTTACTTAGGAGGTTTTGTGAGTTAATAATTGTTATTGAAACTCTTGTTTTGTTGTGTAAGTCTTCCGCTTAGTATTGAGCTAGGCCAAGGGTTCGTTTGGGAACCAGCGATGGTTCTCGAGTTTTGTCCACGTCCAGGGTGTAGGCTCGAGGCGTGACAATATATATATACTCCTATTGTATCATTGACTAATGAATAATTTTTGAATAAAAACCCTTAACATGTTTAAAAAGAAAAATATGATAAAAAAAATTAAAACGAAAGAAGTATAAAATAAGTGATCAACGATATATGAATGAACCACAAAACTGTAAATAAAATAAATTTAAGGGGCTCGCATAGTGTTTAGTGGCAAAGAGAAAAAGTAAAAGAAATTGCAGACAATTCAAGTTTCCTCTACGTGTCAATTGGAGAAGGACATATTTAGTAGAGCTAAGATTTTGATATACATTATCTTTAAAAATATCATTCTCTAATATGATCCTCATCCATTCACCAAAAAATCGTTCCAAAGGTAATGTATTTACATTAACAAAGAAAAAAAGGCAAAAAAGAAGAAGGAAATTAAGTATGGTTCAATATGAACATATAATTCTCTATAGTTATGTTTTTCCCATTTTTCATATAGTAGTGATATTCAAATCTCCTAAAATTTCTAGATGTATCTTACTTTCTGTCAGTATTGGTATTGGTTGGTGTACCAAATCGATCGAGTATGGAGTTATTTTTTTTAATATTATTTGAGCAATTTTCAATTTTTGATATGCCCATTGGACTTGAGTCAGGCCTAATGTTCATTTTTTATCTCGATATATGTTGAATGAACATTGGGTGAAACTCAAGTCCAACCGAAACTTCAATGATTTCAACTTGTCCAACCCATATTAAAGTATTCAGATATCTCATCCCTCATCGATGTGGGATATCATCTTCATAACTAGTTAACAAAATATTAATTTGATCGTTTAGAAAATATTTCATCCAATATTTTTTTCTTATTGAGTATATTAATGACACATGTTATTTAATTATCTCTTTAAGTAGATTAATGCAATGATATAAAATTGTAACATGTTTGTTTTTCTTGAGCTTGGGTCTACTGATAATTCATATACCTCTTCTTTTCGGTGCTTAAAATAAAATTCTTAAATTTGCACTATTTAACATTATATTTTTTTAGGATTCTATAATTGTCTCTTTTAGCTTTTTCTATTCAATTTGATACTCTTTCTAACATATGCAATCAACTCAGAAATCTCTGATTTGTCAAGTTTTATGGTAATTTTGCTAGAGGTTTGGCTATAGCTGCCAAGAACTTCCTATTCTTAGAAGAATTGAGACATATCAATTATTGAAGGTGATGCAGAAAGTGTTACTGAAAATGATGCAGAAAGTGTTGGTCGTTATTACCCACTACTCAAGTCTCTTATATTAAATGATACTTCATTTGATTTGGTGGGATCTCAAGCATCAGAAGACAACAATAAAGCTATATGATTACCAAAAATATGTTTGAATTGTGATACCTTTCATTACGTACAAATAACATGACATATGAAAGACTGCAATCAATATTTGAAGGTTATTCAAAATTTGAATCACCTAACTTGGGGTTCTACTTGTTATTATGTCGCTCTTGAAGAGGTTTTATTGGGTAGTTATATGGGCAAAAAATGTTCATTCATAAATGAAAAAAAAGTGGTAGGGGCTGGTAGAGGATGGGGTGGTAAAAAAAACTGAATCTATGAACATCTCAAACCAACTCATTTTTATCATCCTCAACATGAGCAACACTACCCATTGTCAACCGACTAAGACCATCTTCCATCACATTCACCTTTTCGGGGCTATAAAGGACACTCATGCCATAATCCTTTAACAACTCAAGACAACTCCTTTGGCAAAGATTTAGATCCTTTTGCTTGAAAACATATTGTAATTTTTATGGTTGGTAAAGATATCAACATGAACACCATATAAGTAATGCATTAAAATCTTTAAGGCAAAAACAACCGCCGCTAGTTCCAAATTATAGTAAGATAGTTCTTTTTCATGAATCTTATATTGTCATGAAGCATAAGCAATAATTGTCTCATTTTGAATAAGCACACACTCATATCCAACCCTTGAAGCATCATACTAAATCATAAACCAATCGGATCCTTCCAATGAAGTCAACATCGGAGCGGAGGTAAGTCTATCTTTCAATTCTTGGAAACTCTTCCCACATGCTTCAGACCTTATGAACTTAACTTTATTTTGGGACAACACCGTCAATGGAGAGACAATCGAACAAAATCCATCAACAAACCTTCTATAGTAACAAGACAAACCCAAGAAACTTCGAATATTCGAAAGGGATAGAGTTCTAGGCCAATTCTTAACCACATCCACTTTCTCACAATCTACCTCAATACCCTTACCCAAAACAATGTGATGAAGAAAATTCACGGATCTTAACCAAAACTCATACTTACTAAATTTTGCAAAGAGTTGTTGGTCCTTGAGGACTTTTAACACATTACTCAAATGATTTGTATGTTCATCTTTGCTCCTTGAGTAATGTAACAACTCAAATTCGAGAAAGGGAAAAAACTCAATTTTTCACACACCTGGTGCCAGCACAAACGACGCCACCCACGGTCTGTGGGTGGGACAATGGTCTATAGGTGGTGACTTGGTTGGCAAGTCAGAGTTTTCCAAAAATGTCAAGGTTTAGTAATTTTCCGACGGTTCACCCGAGCGGTCCGTCGATTAATGTACGAGTCATAGGTAGGCATCATAGGTGAGTCCCATACTTAAATAATTTTAGAGGTCAAAGTTGAGACCCACGACTGGGCATGTACGACCCGCATGTGGACCCACAGACCGTACATGGGTCCATCGTTGGGGGCCCCAAATCTTAGTCTCTGAACTCCATCAATGGTCAACGAGCATGGTCTGTGGTTTGACCAACGGACCGTAGGTCGAGTCATATCATCTAGCAACAAAGCAGCTACATCATACGATTGTCTCATCAATTAACCATGTACTAAGTTATCAACCACACCTTTATTGACTGAATCAAGGATGCAAAAAAAGTATTGCAACAAGAAATTGTCTAGAACATCGTGCGTTAGACATAGAAAAAGTACCTTTTTGAACCTCAACCACGTTTGAAGCAAAGGCTAACCTCCAATACATTTGAAATTTTGAATTTGGTGATGGAGTTTAACCATCTTTGAGGGTGGAAAGAATATTTTGCAGAATGTCTCAGTCAACTCACCCCACGAAGTAATAGAATCATTTAGCAACTTTGTCAACCATCTTGTAACCTCTCCCATTATAGAGAACGGGAATAACCTCAACCTTATGAATTCTTGGGAGATATACTTGAACACAAAGGGTCCACACACCTCCTTGAAATTACTAAGGGGCTCATGGGGTTCCTCATGAGCTAGACCCCCCAAAATTCCTTTCATTTGGAGAAATTTGTATCATAGTTCCAGTGATGTGAAATAATGTCCTCCCAGTTGTAGCATGTCATTGAGATCACCCATATTGTTGTTTTGACCATAGCGACTGTCATTGTCACACATATGGTCACTCATCTTGTCAACCTGCAAATCATCTAATAACAACACTAAACAATAAATCTACTATAAATAGACCAAATTAAAATTTAATTTCTCAATTAGAATTCTCGACCACCACTCTCCAGAAGCGGCGCCATTTTTTATAACACTCAAATCACCCTCCAAAACCAATTAAAAGAGTGAGTGATCATCGTCAATAAAAAAAAACAACGAAGAGTTGGGGTCGAATCCCACAGGGAATGGTATATCATTGAGAATTCCTTATTAACAAATTTGGACTGTAAATCAGCTAGTTTGTACTAGTTAGAAAAATAGGGTGGATTGTACCATCAACTTAATATAAAGCTTTGGTTATCAATTATCACAATTAAACTAAAATTGGAACAAAATCAAGAGTAAACAAGCAATCTAGTGGTGCGGGGATTGAAAATCAACATAACATAATGGTGAATGGTGATTAGGTTGCTCTATAGTGATGTACATACATGAATAGGCAAAATCATCTTCTTTAGATCTCAAATTATTTATGTATAGAATCTCTTTTCGGTCTCATCTCATTGGCAACCCTAGAAAAACTAAATACCTTACTCTATGCTCTCTTTCAAGAAAAGGAAAAATAGATCTAAACCATAACCTCTCTTTCAAGCAAGCCATAAAAATCAAACCTAAATTGCTAGTATTGAACTAACTACCCAATCCAATTAATCTCTTTTGAGCATCAACCGGAGATCAGAAGTAGGAATTAAAATTGTAACCTTAATCCATAATTTAACCTCATGGTAATTAGACCATTCATGCATGAACGGCAAAAAAATAGAACATAGCACAATACCCACTACATTAAATCAACACCCAATCCCATTAGAGAACTCCTAGATCTTGGGGTTTTAGCCGCCCATCACAAAGAGTAAAGAAAATATATTTTCGATGAAAGCAGTCATGGGTAACTTGAAATCATGCATTTAAGATTAAACCCACTTTGGATTTAACTTCAATTTATCAAATTCAAGTCTCGAATTGTATAACCCCAAAACTAGAAAAGTGTTTTTTCAAAAGTAAATTGTTCTCTCCTTTCAACTAAGTAGTCCAACTCTCTCTAATCTCTAATCGAACTCCCTTTAGGCTATTTATACTTTCCCAAAAAATTTATCAAAAATCCACTTAACAACCAACTCGGTGACATTAGTCGGGCTCGCGAAACTCACTTAGCAAATCTATCTTTGCTCCTCAACTCGCCTTGTGATGCTCTAGGCTTCAGTTGTTTGAACCTCAGTTGGCAGACTCGATCTAGTCAGCCTTTCACTAACAGTGAATCACTAAATACCACATTAGTCTGCCTTCCGAGCATTAAAACATTACTTTGCACACTGTCAAAGTTACTTCCCCAGGGTAAAGATTGGTGTAAGCAAGGGATGCATGGTTCAATGTTTTATAATTGATGCTTGGGAGAACAACCAGAATGTCGTTCAAATAGCAATCCTTTAATTTAATCATACATTCATTTTCTCTCAACTCGTTGACACACCTATATTGATCAATGATTTCTTAATGGTCAAAGATGGCAAGTATCAACTGTTTCCTTTGGGACAACTTGCATTCTCCAAGTTGATAAAATATCTTAGGCAAGAGTTCACCTCTGAAAAACAAATGTATCGGGTTATCCAGCATGCCATATGTACTAAATGTTTGGATGTATGAATGTGCTTCTGAAGTAAATGAAGAGATTATTGTTAAAGATATGCAATTGGAGAGTCGTGGGTGTGAAGCCAAAATTTGACATGTTTATGGCAAGAATATTTACTGAGTTAATGTTCATATAAGCTTATAAAGTACTTATGTATGTTCATTAAGTATATAATTTACATGTTTCATTTTTGCTTGTTCATAGTTATCAAACAGTTTTTTTCTATTTGCGATACATAATTTTGTTTTTTATGTTAATTTACATTTTGTGTTTGAGAATGCTTGCACTAGTATACAACCAACATCGGAGGAAATGACAGCACTTGATTTTCCTGATAATCGTTATGTTTCTCCTTATGAACCCTCCATGTCAACTGCCAATCCTAAAAAAGTGTAACCACAAGAGTTTCTCGGATTTGAGGATTTTCTAATTCTCCTGAGTAGTTATTAAGGAGTCTAGACGAGTCTCTAGTGCATCTTTCTACTCCACCACCAAAGAGGAGAAAGAATGTACATCCACCTAAAACAAAGGTGTCCAAAGCGACAAAATCAAGTGTGCCATCAAATCAACCTTTTTAAACTCCCAAATTACTGCCTTTTTAAACTCCCAAATTACCGCCTTCCCAAGCAGATAATGTATATGGTGTCCCTGCTTTTTCAAAACTAAAGTAGAACAATTCAGATATAGAAGAACTGAAGGAATATATGAAGGATTAAGTAATTATAATTATTTTTATTTAAATATTTATTTATTGATGGTACATTGTTTTAATATATTCTAATTTTTTAATAGGTTGACAAAAAATTGATTATCTTGGAAAGGTAATTAAAAAAACATTTTCAGTTGATGAAAGTTGTTGGCGGGGAAGATAACCAAGATGAAAGTCGTTTCTAATATTCTTCGCATCCCTAGAGAGATAGATTGTTACCATTGTGCCTTGGTCATCAAAAGAAAGAAGGTAGTAGTTTAATTATGTAATTTTTTTGTGTTTATTAAGTTTCATTTTGTGTTATGTTTCTATTTTGAATCGTGAAGGATATTGTTGGCACGTCTATGCTATGTACGGTGGAAGATTTTGACCAAAAAGGTCATGTTGATCCTCACACCAATATTGATCAGTTCTTTCAATAACCTGTTTCACACATACCATGCATTTTACAAAAAATGATCAAGATATTGGTGTATCTATTGTTGAGGCTAAAGAACAAATCCCTGTCACTGAACAGAAGGTTGCAGAGGTATGTATCTGATGTATTGCTTTTGTCGTTCTTTACAATTTATTCTATAATTGATACATGATGTATTACAAAAAATATCAAATACTACAATATTAACACACACACTTGTTTGATACATTGGTATATTCATTGTTATATTTTAGTTAACTTTGATACAATAGCAATTTCATCTAACTGAATCACTAATGTATCAGTTAAAAAATTTGACACATATATCAATCACTTGATACAATAAATTTATAGATGTTGTGGTATATTGGTTATATTTGACTGATATATTACTAATTACATTAATACTTCAGTTTATTACTGATTCGTGAATTTAAATATTGTATCATTAACAGATATTTTAATTATTAATTTTTTTAAAAAAAAAATTATGAACACAGAGTGATGATACATGAAATAAGAAATAAGTCATAGAGGATGTCATAGAGTTTCCACCCACAACAGACCATAGTCATGTTCCTAAAGAAGCAAATGTGCATAAAAATAAGTTGTACGTACAAAGTTTTATATCAGGATACATTTATTTATTTAATGTATCATTATTTTATACCACATGCCTTTATTTAGGATGCAACAAGAGATGAAGCCCCAAACAACTAAAGAAGTGAGTAGGAATGAAGATGGTGATGATACAGTTCAGCATAACATCCCACAGTCTGCACTAGATTCAGTAATGGCTGATACATCGGTACAATTTTCAATTTTTTATTGGTAAATTGTCTTTTCATTTATTCAATTCTATAAAAAAAAATTATAATTGTCTCACATCATATTGGATTCTATCACATATGCTTCAATATCATCTGGAACTGAAAAAGTCATAAATGCACTTATTTTTTGCCTTCAAGCTCCCATCGCTACTCAATCATTGAATGTGGTCAGTCTACATGAGGTAACTAGTAGTGCTGATTTGCGATCGGACAGTCATCTACCCACCGAACTTGTAAGTAGAGAGATTGTATTTCTTTCTAATACAAAAACTCATGTTCCATGAAACAGTATGTCTTTAAAGATATTGCAGTCTCTATATTTGACTGCTTTTAGGTCTAGCGAGAAAGGCAAGGAGAAAATGGATGATGATATTCTCCTGAATTCTCCATTTGAATGTGGTATCACCTATCAATCTCCATCCAATCTAATGCACGTGTACGACCAGTGGATTGCTAAGGGCCTCCTCAAAACACATGTGAATAAGTAAGTTTTATATTAATATTTCTCCTTAGGATTAGTGTTTTCTATGTTTAACTTCAATTGACTAGAAATAATCACATAACAAACCAAATAATGATAAATACAAAAAAAAATTGCTTCATTTGGATTTGAAAAGATAAATTTTATTGTCGCATTTCTCAAGGATAAAAACTAATTCTATTCTATGTCCCAGCCAAATAAATGATAGACCAATGAGGTATAGTAGACAATTATCAGTGTAATGTATCAGATACATTTATACTTATGTATATGATACATAATGATGTTGTATCAGATACTTTTGTATGATGTATCTAAAATTACATATTAGTATTGTTTGCATTTTATTTACATGTATCAATTATTTTGTATCATACTGGTTGACTGGTGTATTATATTGATTTTTTTATTATTTTGTGCAGCACATTGATGTAGTTTTTTACTACCTCTAAAAGAAGTCAACTTCGAAGCCTGAATCAATATAGATACACCACAGCTAATTTCTTGTCCAAGACATACATCAACAATGCATACTCAAGATACTATTATAGTCATGTCGATGATAATCTTAGTACCTAGAAATATATGGCCCGTGATGTTGTTGTATATGTATTTGAGAGATCAATGATTAATATCATCAAAGGATTTTCCATCCTGACTAGTTACCCTGGTAGATGATGTTTACATTTTGGTGAACTGTGACAGAGACTTTCATTGGGTATTTGTTGTGATTGTTTTAAAACAGAGGCTAATACGTGTATATGATTCATTATTGGGCTCAAGAAAAAAAAATCAATCTGGTGAGATAAAAAAAATAGCTATAATTCTCCCTAATTACCTTCAGGATAGTGAGCTTTTTAAGGAAACAAAGCAGATTGACTAGGAAGTATTGGATGCTTACAAAGATAAGGAAATCGGTAGACTGTTGGAGCCACAACATTCTTTTGATGTTGAATTTGTTCAAGACATTATGCAACAAGGAAGCGAAAGAATGTAAGTATTGTATAAATATTCTGAATTATATGTTTAATTCAATTTTATAATATATCTACTTTTTTTTGTAGTGACTCTAGACTGTTTGTAGCTATCTTTGTTGTGTTTCTTAGCGACGAAATCAACATCGCATTTGAGAATTTTTTAGTTGAATATCTTCGCACAAGATATGGAGCATTGTTATGAAAATACGGTAGTTAAAAGGCAAAGACAGTATATGTTAGTAAAAAATATAATCCACCAAAGCCTAAGGATCACTTGACTCCACCACCACACGATGATTTGATTATGTGGAATATTGATTTTGTATCAATACATAAACAACATTTGATGTTTTATTATTTTTAGATAATTTTGTTTAAGTTTTAGAGTATTGTTGCTCTAAAAAACTGTTTTGAATTTGAATATATTTTGTTATTAATTATATTATGTAAATTCTTATATGTTGTGTTTTAATTATAGTGCTTTTGATACATAATACATTATCTGATATTTAAAACTTTCACATTATACATTTAGAGGTCATAAACATAAGTATCATATTCTTAACTAATTTGAATCAAATATCATTATAATGAGTTCATTAGTTATGACATAATATATATGATACACTAGGTATGAGTCACAACAATGTACATATATTACATTTATGTATTAGATACACATCATATACTTATTATATAAAGATTAATGTGATACATTCAAAATATATATTTATTAAATACAACATGTCACAAATTGTGTATCACAACAACACTCACACAGATAGTTGAACAAATTTTTATATTGAATAGCTACACTCATGTAGATTGTATCAAAACTATCCATTGTTAACAGTACAATGTATTTATAGAACTATAACAATGGAAATTTTTATAAGTGTAAATTTATTCAACATGAACATGAATGTCTTATAAAAATCACGGATTTCACTTCTCTTTGAGAAAGAAAGCACAAGTTCTACGGTTGTGACCTTCTTGTCCATAACGTCCACAACAATTAGTGTTTATTGTTATCTTTTCATTTGTATTTTTTTTATTCATTTTCTTGATCTCCTAGGCATCTTTTTGTATCTAGGTGGGACCATAATTTTATTTAAAACATTGTCTTGAACTGACCAATCCTCCTTATCTAGCACTGAAACCATTAGAACTTCATACGTCTATGCTAATGCATCTGGTTTGTAGTAATCAGATGTAGGGATGAATATCTTTAATATTCTTGCTCTTTAAAACGGCAATTATGTGTGCACACAGTATCTCACCTAGTTTAAATTTTCTATAGTTACATATTTTTTGCTCAAAACAAAAATGTATCTTTTTCCAGTTTCATAAACTGAAAAAATAAACTCAGATGATGGAAAAACCTGCAAACATTAAAATATTCAGTGATACATTAAATGAGATACTTCTTTTTTGAAATTTTCAAAGCAATATGTATCTAACAATAAATTGATATATATATATATATATATATATAACCTCATTTTTTAACATTAAGATGCGTTTACAATCAAAACCACCTCAAATCTTCTCCTTAATATTTTCTTTGTATATGAGACTATTTCTCTATTTTTACAGTTCCAAGAACCAAATGGAATTCTTGCCTCTTCCAAGAATTCTAATATAGATAGTTGTTGTGCCTCAACAAGGAAGTCATTGATATATTCGCAATGTCGAAAGTCATCATTCTAGTTTTGTTTATTGTTGCCTGAACTCTCCACCACTTTTCATACCTAGCATCCTCTAGGTACTCCTTAACCCTCTGATCAACTTTCTCTATTTTAGCCATTAATTTCTCAATATCTTCTTTTTGATAAGCCTTCGTCATTGAGTAGAACAGATCACTTAGGGCGTGAGTCTTCCCCTCTTGAATTATACAAACATTCTTCCAAAGATGTCATATGCATGCATAATAAGCTACATTTGGAAACACAATACTTACACTCTTCATAATACTTTCATTTCTATCCGATACAACACACATTTTTTCATGCTTCCCAAATGCATTTACGAATATTTTGAAAAACCATGTTCATGAACAGTCATTTTATGTGTCTACAACTCCATATGTCAATTGCAATATGTAACCTAATCACAAAGCAGCCCATATGAGTTTTTTGATACATAATGTATCATTTATTATATAAGACATCAAAATCACCAGTAGAATCAACATATCTGCACCATCTGAGTGTGCTTGCTAATACAAAGGTATCTTTGTAAGTGATGAGTCGGGATTTTCGACTCATTTAAAGCTTATTATTCAATAAATTAGTGTCCTCAATTCCTATTTTGTGCTGATAATTGATGTTAATATGTTTACATGCAACAAAGAAGGCTTAAGAACAAGGAAAGGACATTATGATGTGTAAAGAAGCAAAAAGTTTGAAAAGCTGAAGAAAAGAAAGGCTGGAGCTGGCAAAAGTCACTCGCCGACGCGCCGAGTGAGCCTCCAACTCGCTAAAACTTCCACCAAAATAGCCCATGTATCAAGCCAAATCGGTAAGAGAAAAGACATTTCAACGACTCACCGAATGGAACGGTGGTAGTGACCCAGCTCGTCAAATCTTCCAGAATAATTGGACGCAGGAGTCAAACCAGAAGGCGAGAAGACGTGCATGTTAGCTGATCGTCAAGTTGTTCGGTGATCCCGACTAATATCGTCTAGCAGAATTCATTCTGAGATTCTTGGGAAGTCTTTAGAAATGTATAAATTGATTTTGCAGAGAGAAAACATATAGAACACAGTTTTGGAGAGAGTTTTACATACTTTGACAACATTGAATGATTTGATAGAATTTTTTGAGCTTGAATTTTAGGATTTAGGATTCTAGTCTCAATTTTGGCATTGAGCATCGTAGATTGTTGTCATTTAGATGGATAATCTCTTTGGTAACGGTTTCTTACTTTTTGCTATGACTGGCTAAACCTCATCTCCTTAGGGGTGTGATTATGTAATCGATTGCATATTAGCTTATGGGTATTAATTAATTGCTAGTTTTATTGTTGTTTTGAAACAGGTTTAATTGTTTATTCAGGTTTTTATTCATGAACTGATGTTGTAAATTCAGTTCTAATTCATCACTCGATGCTAGCTTGCGAAAATGGTTTAGATTCAAGTAAATGATTAATAATCGTATGGTCATGCATCTTTACTTCCCAGCTTGGTAAAGTGGGTTGTGTTAAGGAATTGGGTTTTTTCATAATGCTTATCTTGTTGGGGTTCGAAATAACTCACTTGAAACATAATAGTCGATTTAAAATGGTTATTATAGTTAGAACCTATCCTACCCATTGAGATTCAACAATTTCAAGCAATTGTTAGTTACTCATTAGGTGAAATGTGTAGTCGATTGTTCACACACCCCTAAGGTCTCTTTATACTTGATCAAAATCCGTGCAATTCATTTTCGTTAACAATTGGTTACTAAATTCATTCCTTTGATATTGATAATTACAACTCTTTGATTTACTTTATGTTGCGTATTCTCTTACTTCTACAAAAGATTAGAGCACTTCTACACTTCGTAATTGAATTCTTTACCGTATCACTCTTTATGGAATCGACCCCAACTTATTGTTGGATTTACACTTGTAACCGACCACCTGCACTTTGAATTATAAGAGATGTAGTTCAGTGTTATCCATGAGCTTCACTAAGATGTGCACTGTCAACAAAAACTATCGGCTTGCAGAACTCAAACCCACTCATCAATGGCCTCGAGGCCATGAAAAGATACATGAATTCATTTCTCTCTAACTTATGCATCCTTATATATGAATTTGGATACACAGTATTTAGCATGTCTATGTATCTCGACATCTACCTATATCTATTGGTTGGTTTACCCCTTAGCATTCTTAGTGCATGTTCCTTTGCACGTCATTTTTTCTGGTAAAAAATCTCAATCCCATAGAATTCTCTAACACTCTCAATTATATCTTTTGAAGTATAAATTCTTTTATGGTTGACCAATTTAGGAGTTGTCACACCACTAAAAAACTCAATCATTGCTTGGATTTTAGTTAGTATCCTATGTCGCAATGGACACATATGTTCACTATTGAGGTATCTCAATTTGAATATATCTAAATTTTTCCTACATTGTAACACCATAGACTCAAGATGATATTAAAGTGCAGCATTCTAGAATCTGGTGTTAGAACCAACGAAAACCACCCACAGACCGTAAGTTGAACCACGGACAATAGGTGGGTCCCATGGTTCAACCCCAGACAGGGGAATTTTAGAATCTAAAGATGACACCTACGGCCGTGAACCACGGTACGTTGATTGACTCACGAACAGTAGGTTGGTTTTGTCGTTGGGGTCCAAAGTTTGATGATCTCTGATCCCACCCACGGTCGACCAGTACGGTCCGTAGTTGGACCTACGGACCGTAGGTGAGGGTCAGCAACCAGTTGGAGGGAAATGGTTGTTAAGTCAACTTCAAACTGTCATATCTTTTAGCACAAAATGAATTAGGTGGCCCATGACCTATCAAATTAAAGATAATTGAACGTTCTTTCCAACGCCAACAAGTTTGCTAAAATCCCATCTCGGAGTAAAAAGTTAAGCTTGTTTTAGTGAAGCCATGTCGGGAAGACCACGAACCACAACTGCAGTCAATGGTTGGTAGTCCAAACGATGGTCCGTAGGTCCCTCCTTGGATGGCCTTCGTCAGCTTTTAAGTTAGGGTCATTTAGGTCTTTTTACTATGCATTGGGGCACTTAAACTACGTCGTTTCACTCAGTCTAAGACTAATAACTTAGTCAGACTTACCTAGAACCCTCATTCTCCAAAAATCATCAAAACTTGGAGAAGAAAGAAGAGGAAAAAGTCGCCCAAACCTCCCAAGAACAAGAAGAAGTGTTCTTCAAGGTTCAGCTCCGAAATCCAAAGGATTTTTTCATAGATTTTGTCACTAGGTATGTGGGATTTTACTAGTGGATCCTTTCATCCACTAGGTCCCTAGAAATCAGTCAGTTATTTGATTCTCCATATCTTGTTTAGACCTAGGGTTTCTAAAAAATTAGATATTTACTGTATTTTAGCTATTGTAGTATCCTAAATCGAAATAGCATGTTTCTTGGAAAGTTTGTTTAGTTCCTTGTATGAAACTCAGGACCCTAGTTGTGTAGATTCTCTAGTTCATCAAATTACACTTGCTAGGTCAGTTAAACAGATAATCATGCTCCAGATTTCGAATGTTACATTATCAGTATATAAATGTTGCATTCTCATATTGCATGTCAATATTTTGAGCTAGTCAATAATTCAGCATTTCAATTACGTTTGTGTCATATACATATTCAGTAGGGAGTAGACTTAGCACCGAGTTGGACTAGGGTTCAGCGTACCCTTATAGTCCTAGAACTACATGCCCCCGTAGGAGTATAAGTCCCCTCTGTTGGGCATCATATGTAGTGATCACGCCAGTCATACCTTTATACCCCTGGCAAGGTATATTAGGTCCTCTCGATGAGGCACATACATCGGACTCCACGTTTAGATCACGTGGTTTATGTTGGTTAATAGTAGCTTCCACATTCAGACTCCTAGTGCATTTGACCAGATTTTCAGTAAATACTTCAACATTCAGTTCAACATGTTATTTTCATGATTAGTACTTGGTCATTGCATTCAGCTTAGCTTTTCAGTTATGTTTCGGTATTTACATTCTTGCTCAGTTATGCTTTGTTCAGCTTATATACATTTGTTCAGCTTAGTATTTATATCATGCATGCTCAGTACATTCCAAATACTGACGCATACTCTGCGCTAGATCCTTTTATGATGTAGGTTCAGGTACTCAGCATCCAGATCGCGCTTAGATCGATTTCCGATCCACATTTTAGCAGCTTCAGTGGTGAGTCCTCATACTTCTAGGACAATATACTTTCTTTTTATTTTAGTCTTGTTATTTAGTTTTCAGTTTTGTTAGAGTTATTTAGGGAGCATGTCCCAGCAACTCAACTCAGTTAGAGGCTTTTTAGACATAGTAATAGAATCAGCTTGAATTGTTATGTTCACCTTTCAGTTGTTATTAAGCTCTTAGTATGTTTTATACATTCAGATTAGTTGGATATTTCCCACTTTTAGTTATAAATAGTTTTAGTTTCTGCATAGTACATATTTTATTCAGTTATTCTCAGTATGCTTGATATATTCCAGACACAAGGTTAGCTTGGGGTCACTTGTTATCCTAGATCCCATGGTACGTTAAGGGGGTAGCCTCAGGGTGTGACAAACTTGGTATCAGAGCACTAGGTTCAAGAGTCATAGGATGCTCTAAAGTCGCACTTAGTAGAGTCTCTCTCATGGATGTGAAGTGCACCACATCTATGAGAGGGAGGCTACAAAGTGTCTTAAGAAAAACTTCACTTTCTTTTTTATTCTTATCGTGCGTGAGTATGATCCAACTTCTCCTTTCTAATCCATCGTTATGCTTTTCAGATCACACCTCCTCGTAGATCTAACGCATGGAATGCTAATGCAGTTCCACCAGTCCCGAACCATGAGCTTACGAATGCAGAATTTCAGAATGCGATCCAGCTATTGGCTTAAAGTGTGGCCAATCAGAATAATCAGCAGGTCATAGTTCCTACTACCACATATGGTGGATCAGCTGCAGTTAGTGTTTGAGACATTGTTCGGATGAATCTGTTTGAGTTTCTAGGGTCGAAGGTTGGTGAGGAGCCACATAACTTCATTGATAAGGTTAAGAAAATCCTTGGAGTAATGCAAGTGACTGGAACTGAGGGTGTTGAGTTAGCATCCTATCAACTGAAGGTTGTGGCTCATATCTGGTTCACTCAATGGAAAGACAACAGGGGTGCAGATGCAGCACCTGTGACTTGGGATTGTTTCACTGGAGCTTTTCTGGATAGGTTCTTCCAAAGGGAATTGAGAGAAACTAAGACACAAGAGTTTATGAACTTGAAGCAGGGGGTCAATGTCGGTCCAAGAGTACAGGCTAACATTCACTCAACTCTCCAGGTATGCTCCACACATGGTTGCCGATTCAAGAGCACAAATAACTAAGTTCCTATTTGGGTTATCCGATCAAGTGAAGATCTAGTGTAGAAATGCTATGTTGTTAGGGGATATGGATATCTCTAGACTCATGACTCATGCTCTGCAGTTTGACGGAGATAAGATTAGGGAAATGGCTAAGGACAAAAAGAAGGCTAGAACAGGGGATTATGAATACTCTCAGCAGAAGTTGAGTGGTGGGAATCGCTCACAGTTTAAGCAGAGGTTTACAACCCACATCACCTTCATCAGCTAGTGTTCCATCTCCCAGGTTTCGACAGGATAAAAAAGGTAGGGCATCAGGCTCTAGGTTTCAGGGGAATGCTTCAGGTAACAGGACCTTCCCAACTTGTCCAAAGTGTGGTAAGAATCATCCAGGGGGGTGTCTTGCGGGCAAGGAAGGGTGCTTTGGGTGTGGTCAATCTGGCCATAGGTTGAAGGATTTCCCATCTGCCAGGCAGGGGCAAGGAGGTAACAACAATAGGTATCAGTCTATAGCTCCAGCAACACCAGCATGTTGCCCAACTCAGTAGAGTGCTTCATCTGGTGCAGGTGGCGATTAGCGCCAGAACAGGTTGTATGCTATCCAGGTTCGCCAGGACCATGAAGATTATCCTGATGTGGTCACTGATATGTTACGAGTATTTTATTTAGATATTTATGCATTGTTAGATCTAGGGGCTACACTATCTTTTGTAACTCTTTATATAGGAGTAAACTTCGGTGTCAGTCCAGAAACTCTTTCAGAACCCTTATCAATCTCTACTCCAGTTGGTGACCCAGTTATAGCTAGACAGGTATACATAAATTGCCCTGTCAAAGTCTCTCATAAAGTCACCTCAGCAGATCTTATAGAGTTAGAAATGGAAGATTTTGATATCATTCTAGGCATGGATTGGTTACATTTCGGTTATGCCTCGATTGTAGAACCAGAATCGTTTGGTTTCAGTTTCCAAATGAGCCAGTCTTAGAATGGAAGGGTAGTAGCTCACTACCTATGGGTCGATTCATCTCTTACCTTAAGGCTAGAAAAATGATTTCCAAAGGGTATATATATCATCTTGTTCAGGTTAAGGATTCAAACTCCGAAACCCCAACTCTTGAGTCAGACCCAGTAGTAAATGAGTTTCCAGAAGATCTTCCCGGAGTTCCTCCCGAAAGGGAAATCGACTTGGAATAGATCTCATTTCAGATACCCAGCCTATTTCGATTCCTCCTTATATAATGGCTCCAGCTGAGCTTAAGGAATTAAAAGAGTAGTTGAAAGACTTTTTAGATAAGGGCTTCATCAGACCTAGTATCTCTCCATTGGTGCTCCAGTGTTATTCGTGAAAAAGAAAGATGGTTTTCTCAGAATGTGCATTGACTATCAACAGGTGAACAAAGTCACAATCAAGAATAAGTATCCCATCCCCAGGATTGATGACTTGTTCAACCAACTTCAGGGTGCTAGTTACTTTTCTAAGATAGTCCTCAGATCCGGCTATTATCAGCTCAGAGTCAGAGATAGTGACATTCCGAAGACAACTTTCAGAACTTGGTATGGTCACTATGAATTTGCAGTTATGTCTTTTAGACTAACAAATGCTCCTGCGTCTTTCATGGACTTAATGAACAGGGTGTTGAAACATTATTTGGACTTATTCGTCATCGTCTTTATTGATGATATTATAATTTATTCCCGGAGTGAGAAGGTTCATGTGACTCATTTGAGAGTTGTTCTGCAAACTCTCAAAAATTGCCAGCTATTCGCTAAGTTCAGCAAATATGAATTTTGGTTGTCGTCGGTCGCTTTCCTTGGTCATATGGTATCCAGTGAAGGTATCCGAGTGGATTCTCAAAAAATTAAGGCAGTACAGCACTAGTCCAAACCCACATCTCCAACAGATATCAGAAGTTTCTTAGGTTTGGCCGGTTATTATAGGAGATTTGTTGAAGTATTTTCATCCATAGCTTCCCTATTGACCAAGTTGTCTCAGAAGAAGGTCAAATTTCAGTGGTCAGATGAGTGTAAGAAAAGCTTCTCAGAACTGAAGACTAGGTTGACTACAGCTCTGGTCTTGACTCTACCAGATGGTTCAGATGGTTATGTGATCTATAGTGATGCATCCAGGGTTGGCCAAGGTCATGTGTTGATGCAGCAAGGTAAGGTCATATTTTATGCTTCTAGATAGCTTAAGGTTTATGAGAAGAATTACACGCATGACATCGAGTTTGCAGCAGTAGTATATGCCCTAAATATTTGGAGACACTACTTGTATGGTGTTCATGTTGATATATTCACAAATCATAAAAGCCTCCAGTATGTGTTCACCCAAAAAGAGATGAATCTTCGTTAGAGAAGATAGCTTGAATTCCTCAAACACTATGACATGAATGTGCTTTACCATCCTGGTAAGGCCAATGTAGTGGTTGATGCTCTCAGCAGACTGTCTATGGGTAGTGTAGCACATGTTGAGGAAGAAAGGAAAGAGCTAGCCAAAGATGTTCACCGTCTTGCTCTCTTAGGAGTTTACCTTACGAACACATTAGATAGTGGGGTGATAGTTCAGAATAGATCATAATCTTCATTGGTAGCGTAGATTAAGGAAAAACAATATAGTGATCATGTATTACTTCAGTTGAAAGGTACAGTTCATCAGCAAAAAGTTGAGGTTTTCTCAAAAGGGGGAGATGGTGTGCTTTGTTACCAGGGTGGCTTATGTGTTCCTAATGTGGGTGAGTTGAGGTAGCAGATCCTTATAAAAGCTCATAACTCCATTTATTCCATTCATCCAGGTGCCACTAAGATGAACCGTGATCTATGGGAAGTCTTTTGATGGAACGGCATGAAGAGGGACATAGCAGATTTTGTGGCCAAGTGTTCTAACTGTCAACAGGTTAAGGTAGAACATCAGAAACTAGGAGGTATGACTCAGAAGATCAACATTCCTACATGGAAGTTGGAAGTGATAAATATGGACTTCATTATGGGTTTACCTCGTACTCGCAGACAGCATGACTCCATTTGGGTGATAGTAGACAGAATCACTAAGTCCACTCACTTCTTGGCTATCAAGACTTCAAATTCAGCGGAGGACTACACCAAACTCTACATCAATGAGATAGTCAGGTTGCATGGGGTTCCCTTCTCTATCATATCAGATAGAGGTCCTCAGTTTACCTCTCATTTCTGGAAATCATTTGAGAAAGGTCTTGGAACTCAAGTAAATTTTAGTACAGCATTTCATCCACAGACGGATGGTCAGGCAGAACGTACCATTCAGACCTTAGAAGACATGTTGAGAGCTTGTGTGATTGATTCCAAGGGTATTTGGGATGATCTTCTACCTCTCATAGAGTTCGCCTATAATAATAGCTTTCATTCTAGTATTCAGATAGCCCCGCCTGAGGCACTATATGGGCGTAGATGCAAGTCCCCGATTGGTTGGTTTGAAGTAGGTAAAGCAGCCTTGATAGGGCCAGATTCAATTCATGAGGCTATGGAAAAAGTTCAACTCATCAGAGGTAGACTAAAGACAACTCAGAGTCATCAGAAGTCCTATGCAAATGTGAGGAGAAAGGACTTAGAGTTTGAAATCGATGATTGGGATTTCCTAAAGATGTCACCTATGAAGGGGTGATGAGATTTGGCAAGAAAGGGAAGCTTAGTCCTAGATATGTAGGTCCTTGAAGAATCCTGAAAAGGGTTGGTAATGTGGTATATGAGTTAGAGTTGCCAGTAGAACTAGCAGTGGATCATCCAGTCTTTCACATTTCCTTGTTGAAGAAGTGTGTGGGTGATCCGGCATCAATAGTACCATTAGAGAGTGTGGCTGTGAAGGATACTCTCACTTATGAAGAGGTGCCTGTTGAAATTCTTGACCGTCAGGTTCGTAGGTTGAGAAATAGGGAAGTCGCTTCAGTGAAGAATATGTGGAGGAGTCAGTCCGTAAAGGGAGCTACTTAGGAAGCAGAAGCAGCCATGATGGCCAAGTATCCTCACCTCTTTCCTTCTAATTTCGTTTTAGCTTGAGGTAATAGTTCCTCTCCAGTCTCTCAGTTTACTCTTGTGTAATCAGTCTCAGCATCTTGTTCCCTCAGTTATTCTTGCATTTCAGCATATTTGCATGTTCTTGGAACTCAGTTCAGTTAGATATTAGTTTCTAGTACTTAGTGGTAGGGATTGCAGCTCCTTCCCTCCATACTCAGCTGGTTTAGACTTCATTCAAGGATGAATGTTCCCAAGGGGGAGATATTGTAACACCTCGGACTCGAGATGTTAGAAAAGTGCAGCTTTCCAGAATATGGTGTTCGAACCAATGGAAACCACCCATGGACTGTAGGTGGGGTCCCGTGATATCAATCCCAGACTTAGGGGAATTTCAGAATCTAAAGATGACACCTACGGTCGTGAACCACGGTCCGTTGATTGACTCACGGACCGTATGTTGGTTCTATCATTTGGGTCCAAAGTTTGATGGTCTCAAATCCCACCCACAGTCGACCCAACCATGGATCGTAGGTCTACCCGTAGGTGAGGGTTAGCAGCCAATTGGAGGTAAATGGTTATTGGGTCAACTTCTAACGATCATATATTTTAGCACAAAATGAATTAGGTGTCCCATGACCTATTAAATTAAAGATAATTGAATCCTCTTTCCATCGCCACCAAGTTTATTAAAATCCCATCTCGGAGAAAGAAGTTATGCTCGTTTTAGTGAAGCCCTATCGGGCAGACCACGAACCACGACCGCAGTCGACGGTTGGTAGTCCAAACAACGGTCTGTAAGTCCCTCCGTGGATGGCTTCGTCAGCTTTTAAGTTAGGGTCACTTAGGTTTTTTTCCTATGCGTTGGAGCCCTAAACTACGTCATTTAATGCCTAAACTACATCATTTTACTCATTCTAAGCCTAATAACTTAGTCAGATTTACCCAGAACCCTCATTCTCCAAAAATCATCCAAACTTATAACAAAAGAAAAGGAAAAAGTCGACCAACACTCTCAAGAACAAGCAGCAATGTTCTTCAAGGTTCAACCCTAAAATCCAAAGGATTTCTCCGTAGATTTTGTCACCAGGTATGTGAGATTTCACTAGTAGGTTCCTTTCATCTACTAGGTCTCTAGAAATCAGTCAGATCTTTGATTCACAATATCTTGTTTAGACCTAGGGTTTCTAAAACCTTGGATATTTACTGTATTTTAGCTATTGTAGTATCCTATATCGAAAAAGCATGTTTCTTGGAAATTTTGTTTAGTTCCTTGTATGAAACTCAGAACCCTAGTTGTGTAGATTCTCTAGTTCATGAATTACACTTGCTAGGTCAGTTGAATAGATTATCATGCTCCAGATTTCGAATGTTACATTATCAGTATATAAATGTTGCATTCTCAAATTGCATGTCAGTATTTTAAGCTATTCAGTAATTCAGCATTTCAGTTACGTTTGTGTCATATACATATTTAGTGGGAAGTAGACTTAACACCGAGTTGGACTAGGGTTCAGCGTACCCTCATAGTCCCAGAACTACGTGCCCTTTAGGAGTATAAGTCCCCTCTATTAGGCATCAAATTTAGTGATCACTCTAGTCATGCCTTTATACCCCTGGAAAGGTAAATTGGATCCTCTTGATGGAGCGTATACATCGGACTCCACGTTTAGCTCACGTGGTTTATGTTAGTTAATAGTAGCTCCCACAGTCAGATTCCTAGTGCATTTGACCCGGTTTTCAGTATTGTTACACCCCGTACGAAACTAGTAAGACCTAACTAAGGCTTGACTGAATCTAGTAGGTTTACCTAGAGCCTCACATGTTAGTTTATGATTGGAAACATGTTTAAATGATGAAAAATGTCTATTGAAGTTAGTTTGGTGACATTAGAGGTCAAACGTCAAGAAATTACCATGATGTCCGGAAACTAGTCTATGGTGCTAGTGTGGGTGCTAGTGTCTTGTCGTGGTGTTTGGTGTGTTGTTTGAGGTATAAAACCCATAGGAGTGACTCTTATTCATAGATGGACATGTTTAGGGTCCAAACGACCAGGTATGGCCACCAAGGACTACCCAAGGGGTCCTTGAGAAGGACCCAACCTTTGGCCAAAAGCTGTCAAAAACAGCTTAACCCACGAAGGCGATTAACGAGGCGTCAATTGATCCACGCCCCGTGGAGTGAGGTCGAGGATCAGACCTGAAACTTCAATTGGTTCCCTGAAACAGGGAATCCCCAGTCACAAACCACGAAGGCAGTCCACGCCACGTGAACCCACCAACGGTTCGTGGATAGGGGTTCCGTAGGTGCTGCCAATTTCCAGCCCTCTAGTTGTAGGTTGGTGATTTGGAGTTAAGTTGGTTAATTAATTAAGTGTTTATGGGGTAGATTAGTTAATTTATTAATCACCTTAATAGGCTAGCAAGACCCTAAGCTAAGTCATGAAATCACTTAGAACCAATCCCCCAAAACAGTCCCCCAATGCTGCCTTGGCAGTTTTACTTCCTCACCTTGGTGGTGATCCACGGAGCCATTCCACGCCCCGTGGACCAAACCACGGTCCGTGTATGGACCTCGTGAGTCAATACTTAGTTTTCTTAGGGGCCTGCAGAATTTAGAGCCACAGTCCCAAACCACGGAAGCCAACCACGGCCAGTGGACTGACCAACGGTCCGTGGAAGGCTAGCCGTGGATGGGAATTGTTTTGACAGTTTTTACTTAAGTTGAGGGTTAGTGTTTTAGTTGGTTAATTAAGAGGGGGTTAAGGGAGGTCGGTTATGTGGTTAATTAATGGACTATATAAGCTTATAGGACCCTAAACTAATCCATTAATTCACCACAAGTCAAGACCCCAAAACATAACCTAATTCTTTTCCCTCCCAAAATTCTCTCTCAAAGCTCTCTCAACTCAAGACTCCATTGAAGAAATTGGAAGGAGCTTAGAAAGGGCTTGTAGATGGGAGGTTTCACACTAAATTCATAGGGTTTAACTAAGTTATGGTTGCTCTTCACTCTTGGGATCCCTTTCCCCAAGAGGTCCTTCCAAAGTTGGTTTTCAAAATACCCCAAATAATAAATGTCAATCCGAAAACGTGGGTCTTCTTTATAAATGTTGAATTGTTGTTATAAACTTATTTTGATTGATGATATATGAACAATTATGGATGAATTCATGTAGTGTTGGTGATTTTTGAAGAATCCCCCATGAGACCCATGTTTCCCCTTCTTTCTCCAATTCTAACCCTAGTTTATGTTGAATAGTGATTGAAGGTTATGAATTGAATGTGATGCTATGTAATTCATGTTTGTATGATAATATTACCCTAAATTATGTATTATTACTATGGAATTAGGGTTAAGTCTTGAATGGGGCCTTGAAGGCTATGAGGAGATGATATCAATGTGATTCTTTATGTATTGTTGAATGTACTTACTTAATTCATGTATGATGAATTTGGATGATGGTTCCCTCTTCCCTCTTCCCTCTTACCCTAGTTGGAAATTTAGCATGTTATGATGAGATGCAATTCAAGTATGAATATTGTGAGATGTTGGTATTATTGTTGTTATGTTGAATTGAAGGTAATTCTTGTTAACACAATATGAACATGCTATGAGTAAAGGTGTTTTATGTGAAAGGATTTCTCACACATGTACACACACATGAATGAATGAAGCTATTTCTAATGTAATGAATGTGAGTCTCTTGAAAGGTTTCCTCAATTGTACTCTCAACTAGTCTATGTTATGCATGGTATGATAATGTGAAAGGTCATTCTCACATGATGAAGGTTCTTGATGAAAGATTTTCTCATCTATGAAATCTTGAGATTTTATGACTATATGAGGGGTATTCCCCCAAAGGTATTCTATATGACCTTAAATGGTAATGTAAAGACTAATGACTACCTAAAAAGGGAAAGATAAGCTTAGCACCAAGAGGATATGTGGGTTCATTCACGAAGGAGGGAGGTCCCTAATGAGATGGGTTCCTTCACAAAGGAGGGAGGTTCCTCTATGAAATCTCATGAGATGGAAACCCGCACGTTAGAAAGTATAAGGTTTCTAGAAGCAATCTTCGTATCCCTTAACTATGTGCCCCCATAGGACTCTTAGCTAGTGGATACACCTAGATGTTATAATGACTTTCATGCCCTACCTTGGCAAGTAGGACACTCTCTTTTCGGTGTGGGAGGTAGACACCGGATTCCATGTAGCTCTCATGCTCTATGTCGGTTATGGCGAAGCTTT